>JAHCLQ010000363.1:0-61112 GCA_023678885.1 Pogostemon cablin
ACGAACTAAATATGCATCAAAATGAAGTAAATAAGCATCAAAACGAATGAAATGTTGATCTTAATGAAATAAATATGCATCAAAATGAAGTAAATATGCATCGAAACGAAGAAAATGTTCATCGTAATGAAGTAAATATGCATCAAAATGAAGTAAATGTGCATCAAAACGAAGGAAATATGCATCGAAACGAAGTAAATATGCATCAAAATGAAGTAAATATACATCTAAACGAAGGAAATGTTGATCGTAATGAATTAAATATGCATCAAAATAAAGTTAATATGCATCGAAACGAAGGAAATATTGATATTAATGAAGTAAATATTTATCAAAATGTAATTAATATGCATCGAAACAAAGGAAATTTTGATCTTAATGAAGGAAATACGCATCAAAATGAAGTATATATGCATCAAAATGAAGGAAATGTTGATCGTAATGAAGTAATTATACATCAAAATGAAGTAAATGTGCATCGAAATGAAGGAAATACGCATCGGAACAAAGTAAATATGCATCAAAACGAAAGAAATGTTGATCGTAATAAAGTAAATATGCATCAAAATGAAGTAAATATGCATCGAAACGAAGGAAATGTTGATCAAAGAAGGAAATATACATCAAAATAAAGTAGATAAAAATCAAACGAAGGAAATGTTGATCGTAAAGAAGTAAATATGCATCAAAATGAAGTAAATGTGCATAGAAACGAAGGAAATACGCATCAAAACGAAGTAAATATGCATCAAAATGAAGTAAATATGCATCGAAATGAAGGAAATGTTGATCGTAATAAAGTAAATATGCATAAAAATGAAGTAAATATGCATCGAAATGAAGGAAATGTTGATCGTAATGAAGTAAATATGCATCAAAATGAATTAAAAATGCATCGAAACGAAAGAAATGATGATCTTAATGAAGTAAATATGCATCAAAATGAAGTAAATGTGCATAGAAACGAAAGAAATGATGATCGTAATGAAGTAAATATGCATCGAAAACTAAGTAAATATGCAAAAAAACAAAGTAAATTTTGATCTTAATGAAGTAAATATGCATCAAAATGAAGTAAATATGCATCAAAACGAAGGAAATGTTGATCGCAATTAAGTAAATATGCATCAAAATGAAGTAAATGTGCGTCGAAACGAAAGAAATATGCATCAAAACGAAGTAAATATGCATTAAAATGAAGTAAATATTCATCTAAACGAAAGAAATGTTGACAGTAATGATGTAAATATAGATAAAAAATGAAGTAATTGTGCATCAAAACGAATTAAATATTCATCGAAATGAAGTAAAATGCATTAAAATGAAATATGTATGCTTCTAAACGAAAGAAATATCGATCTAATGAAGAAAATTTACGTCAAAATGAAGTAAATATGCATCAAAACGAACGAAATTTTATCGTAATGAAGAAAATATGTATCAAAATGAAGTAAATGTGCATAGAAACGAAGGAAATATGCATCGGAACGAAGTAAATATGCATCAAAATGAAGTACATATGCATTGAAACGAAGGAAATGTTGATCGTAACATAGTAATTATACATCAAAATGAAGTAAATGTGCATCGAAATGAAGGAAATACGCATCGGAACGAAGTGAATATGCATACAAATGAAGTAAATATGCATCAAAATGAAATAAATGTTGATCGTAATAAAGTAAATATGCAACAAAATGAAGTAGATATACATCGAACAAAGGAAATATTGATCTTAATGAAGTAATTATGCATCAAAATGAAGTAAATGTGCATAGAAACGAAGGAAATACGCATCAAAACGAAGTTAATATGCATCGAAATGAAGGAAATGTTGATCGTAATAAAGTAAATTTTCATAAAAATGAAGTAAATATGCATCAAAATGAAGTAAATATACATCGAAACGAAGGAAATGTTGATCGCAATTAAGTAAATATGCATCAAAATGAAGTAAATGTGCATCGAAACGAAAGAAATATGCATCAAAATGAAGTTAATATACATCAAAATGAAGTAAATATTCATCTAAACGAAGGAAATATTGATAGTAATGAAGTAAATATAGATAAAAAATGAAGTAATTGTGCATCAAAACGAATTAAATATTCATCGAAATGAAGTAAAAATGCATTAAAATGAAATATGTATGCATCTAAACGAAAGAAATATCGATCTAATAAAGAAAATTTGTGTCAAAATGAAGTAAATGTGCATAGAAACGAAGGAAATGTTTATCGTAATGAAGAAAATATGCATCAAAATGAAGTAAATGTGCATAGAAACGAAGGAAATATGCATCAGAACGAACTAAATATGCATCAAAATTAAGTAAATAAGCATCAAAACGAATGAAATGTTGATCTTAATGAAATAAATATGCATCAAAATGAAGTAAATTTGCATCGAAACGAAAAAATTTTGATCGTAATGAAGTAAATAAGCATCAAAATTTTGCAAATATGCATCAAAATGAAGGACATATTGATCGCAATGAAGTAAATATGCATCAAAATGAAGTAAATATGCATCGAAATGAAGGAAATGTTCATCGTAATGAAGTAAATATGCATCAAAATGAAGTAAATATGCATCAAAACGAAGGAAATATGCATCGAAACGAAGTAAATATGCATAAAAATGAAGTAAATATACATCTAAACGAAGGAAATGTTGATCGTAATAAATTAAATATGCATCAAAATAAAGTTAATATGCATCGAAACGAAGGAAATATTGATATTAATGAAGTAAATATTTATCAAAATGTAGTAAATATGCATCGAAACAAAGGAAATGTTGATCTTAATGAAGGAAATACGCATCAAAATGAAGTATATATGCATCAGAATGACGGAAATGTTGATCGTAATGAAGTATTTATACATCAAAATGAAGTAAATGTGCATCGAAATGAAGGAAATACGCATCGGAACAAAGTAAATATGCATCAAAACAAAAGAAATGTTGATCGTAATAAAGTAAATATGCATCAAAATGAAGTAAATATGCATCAAAACGAAGGAAATGTTGATCTTAAAGAAGGAAATATGCATCAAAATGAAGTAGATAAAAATCAAAACGAAGGAAATGTTGATCGTAATAAAGTAAATATGCATCAAAATAAAGTAAATGTGCATAGAAACGAAGGAAATACGCATCAAAACGAAGTAAATATGCATCAAAATGAAGTAAATATGCATCGAAATGAAGGAAATGTTGATCGTAATAAAGTAAATATGCATAAAAATGAAGTAAATATGCATCGAAATGAAGGAAATGTTGATCGTAATGAAGTAAATATGCACCAAAATGAATTAAAAATGCATCGAAACGAAAGAAATGATGATCTTAATGAAGTAAATATGCATCAAAATGAAGTAAATGTGCATAGAAACGAAAGAAATGATGATCGTAATGAAGTAAATATGCATCGAAAACTAAGTAAATATGCAAAAAAACAAAGTAAATTTTGATCTTAATGAAGTAAATATGCATCAAAATGAAGTAAATATGCATCAAAACGAAGGAAATGTTGATCGCAATTAAGTAAATATGCATCAAAATGAAGTAAATGTGCGTCGAAACGAAAGAAATATGCATCAAAACGAAGTAAATATGCATTAAAATGAAGTAAATATTCATCTAAACGAAAGAAATGTTGACAGTAATGATGTAAATATAGATAAAAAATGAAGTAATTGTGCATCAAAACGAATTAAATATTCATCGAAATGAAGTAAAATGCATTAAAATGAAATATGTATGCTTCTAAACGAAAGAAATATCGATCTAATGAAGAAAATTTACGTCAAAATGAAGTAAATATGCATCAAAACGAACGAAATTTTATCGTAATGAAGAAAATATGTATCAAAATGAAGTAAATGTGCATAGAAACGAAGGAAATATGCATCGGAACGAAGTAAATATGCATCAAAATGAAGTACATATGCATTGAAACGAAGGAAATGTTGATCGTAACATAGTAATTATACATCAAAATGAAGTAAATGTGCATAGAAACGAAGGAAATACGCATCAAAACGAAGTAAATATGCATCAAAATGAAGTAAATATGCATCGAAATGAAGGAAATGTTGATCGTAATAAAGTAAATATGCATAAAAATGAAGTAAATATGCATCGAAATGAAGGAAATGTTGATCGTAATGAAGTAAATATGCATCAAAATGAATTAAAAATGCATCGAAACGAAAGAAATGATGATCTTAATGAAGTAAATATGCATCAAAATGAAGTAAATGTGCATAGAAACGAAAGAAATGATGATCGTAATGAAGTAAATATGCATCGAAAACTAAGTAAATATGCAAAAAAACAAAGTAAATTTTGATCTTAATGAAGTAAATATGCATCAAAATGAAGTAAATATGCATCAAAACGAAGGAAATGTTGATCGCAATTAAGTAAATATGCATCAAAATGAAGTAAATGTGCGTCGAAACGAAAGAAATATGCATCAAAACGAAGTAAATATGCATTAAAATGAAGTAAATATTCATCTAAACGAAAGAAATGTTGACAGTAATGATGTAAATATAGATAAAAAATGAAGTAATTGTGCATCAAAACGAATTAAATATTCATCGAAATGAAGTAAAATGCATTAAAATGAAATATGTATGCTTCTAAACGAAAGAAATATCGATCTAATGAAGAAAATTTACGTCAAAATGAAGTAAATATGCATCAAAACGAACGAAATTTTATCGTAATGAAGAAAATATGTATCAAAATGAAGTAAATGTGCATAGAAACGAAGGAAATATGCATCGGAACGAAGTAAATATGCATCAAAATGAAGTACATATGCATTGAAACGAAGGAAATGTTGATCGTAACATAGTAATTATACATCAAAATGAAGTAAATGTGCATCGAAATGAAGGAAATACGCATCGGAACGAAGTGAATATGCATACAAATGAAGTAAATATGCATCAAAATGAAATAAATGTTGATCGTAATAAAGTAAATATGCAACAAAATGAAGTAGATATACATCGAACAAAGGAAATATTGATCTTAATGAAGTAATTATGCATCAAAATGAAGTAAATGTGCATAGAAACGAAGGAAATACGCATCAAAACGAAGTTAATATGCATCGAAATGAAGGAAATGTTGATCGTAATAAAGTAAATTTTCATAAAAATGAAGTAAATATGCATCAAAATGAAGTAAATATACATCGAAACGAAGGAAATGTTGATCGCAATTAAGTAAATATGCATCAAAATGAAGTAAATGTGCATCGAAACGAAAGAAATATGCATCAAAATGAAGTTAATATACATCAAAATGAAGTAAATATTCATCTAAACGAAGGAAATATTGATAGTAATGAAGTAAATATAGATAAAAAATGAAGTAATTGTGCATCAAAACGAATTAAATATTCATCGAAATGAAGTAAAAATGCATTAAAATGAAATATGTATGCATCTAAACGAAAGAAATATCGATCTAATAAAGAAAATTTGTGTCAAAATGAAGTAAATGTGCATAGAAACGAAGGAAATGTTTATCGTAATGAAGAAAATATGCATCAAAATGAAGTAAATGTGCATAGAAACGAAGGAAATATGCATCAGAACGAACTAAATATGCATCAAAATTAAGTAAATAAGCATCAAAACGAATGAAATGTTGATCTTAATGAAATAAATATGCATCAAAATGAAGTAAATTTGCATCGAAACGAAAAAATTTTGATCGTAATGAAGTAAATAAGCATCAAAATTTTGCAAATATGCATCAAAATGAAGGACATATTGATCGCAATGAAGTAAATATGCATCAAAATGAAGTAAATATGCATCGAAATGAAGGAAATGTTCATCGTAATGAAGTAAATATGCATCAAAATGAAGTAAATATGCATCAAAACGAAGGAAATATGCATCGAAACGAAGTAAATATGCATAAAAATGAAGTAAATATACATCTAAACGAAGGAAATGTTGATCGTAATAAATTAAATATGCATCAAAATAAAGTTAATATGCATCGAAACGAAGGAAATATTGATATTAATGAAGTAAATATTTATCAAAATGTAGTAAATATGCATCGAAACAAAGGAAATGTTGATCTTAATGAAGGAAATACGCATCAAAATGAAGTATATATGCATCAGAATGAAGGAAATGTTGATCGTAATGAAGTATTTATACATCAAAATGAAGTAAATGTGCATCGAAATGAAGGAAATACGCATCGGAACAAAGTAAATATGCATCAAAACAAAAGAAATGTTGATCGTAATAAAGTAAATATGCATCAAAATGAAGTAAATATGCATCAAAACGAAGGAAATGTTGATCTTAAAGAAGGAAATATGCATCAAAATGAAGTAGATAAAAATCAAAACGAAGGAAATGTTGATCGTAATAAAGTAAATATGCATCAAAATAAAGTAAATGTGCATAGAAACGAAGGAAATACGCATCAAAACGAAGTAAATATGCATCAAAATGAAGTAAATATGCTTCGAAATGAAGGAAATGTTGATCGTAATAAAGTAAATATGCATAAAAATGAAGTAAATATGCATCGAAAAGAAGGAAATGTTGATCGTAATGAAGTAAATATGCTTCAAAATGAATTAAAAATGCATCGAAACGAAAAAAATGATGATCTTAATGAAGTAAATATGTATCAAAATGAAGTAAATGTGCATAGAAACGAAATAAATGATGATCGTAATGAAGTAAATATGCATTGAAAACTAAATAAATATGCAAAAAAACGTAGTAAATTTTGATCTTAATGAAGTAAATATGCATCAAAACGAAGGAAATATTGATCGCAATAAAGTAAATATGCATCAAAATGAAGTAAATGTGCATCGAAACGAAAGAAATATGCATCAAAACGAAGTAAATATGCATAAAAAAGGAGTAAATATTCATCTAAACGAAGGAAATGTTGATAGTAATGAAGTAAATATAGATAAAAAATGAAGTAATTGTGCATCAAAACGAATTAAATATTCATCGAAATGAAGTAAAAATGCATTAAAATGAAATATGTATGCTTCTAAACAAAAGAAATATCGATCTAATAAAGAAAATTTGTGTCAAAATGAAGTAAATATGCATCAAAACGAAGGAAATATTTATCGTAATGAAGAAAATATGCATCAAAATGAAGTAAATGTGCATAGAAACGAAGGAAATATGCATCGGAACGAAGTAAATATGCATCAAAATGAAATAAATATGCATCGAAACGAAGGAATGTTGATCGTAATGTAGTAATTATACATCAAAATGAAGTAAATGTGCCTCGAAATGAAGGAAATACGCATCGGAACGAAGTAAATATGCATACAACTGAAGTAAATATGCATCAAAATGAAATAAATGTTGATCGTAATAAAGTAAATATGCAACAAAATGAAGTAGATATACATCGAAACGAAGGAAATGTTGATCTTAATGAAGTGAATATGCATCAAAATGAAGTAAATGTGCATAGAAACGAAGGAAATACGCATCAAAATGAAGTTAATATGCATCGATATGAAGGAAATGTTGATCGTAATAAAGTAAATTTTCATAAAAATGAAGTAAATATGCATCAAAATGAAGTAAATATACATCGAAACGAAGGAAATGTTGATCGCAATTAAGTAAATATGCATCAAAATGAAGTAAATGTGCATCGAAACGAAAGAAATATGCATCAAAATGAAGTTAATATACATCAAAATGAAGTAAATATTCATCTAAACGAAGGAAATATTGATAGTAATGAAGTAAATATAGATAAAAAATGAAGTAATTGTGCATCAAAACAAATTAAATATTCATCGAAATGAAGTAAAAATGCATTAAAATGAAATATGTATGCATCTAAACGAAAGAAATATCGATCTAATAAAGAAAATTTGTGTCAAAATGAAGTAAATGTGCATAGAAACGAAGGAAATGTTTATCGTAATGAAGAAAATATGCATCAAAATGAAGTAAATGTGCATAGAAACGAAGGAAATATGCATCAGAACGAACTAAATATGCATCAAAATTAAGTAAATAAGCATCAAAACGAATGAAATGTTGATCTTAATGAAATAAATATGCATCAAAATGAAGTAAATTTGCATCGAAACGAAAAAATTTTGTTCGTAATGAAGTAAATAAGCATCAAAATTTTGCAAATATGCATCAAAATGAAGGACATATTGATCGCAATGAAGTAAATATGCATAAAAATGAAGTAAATATGCATCGAAATGAAGGAAATGTTCATCGTAATGAAGTAAATATGCATCAAAATGAAGTAAATATGCATCAAAACGAAGGAAATATGCATCGAAACGAAGTAAATATGCATAAAAATGAAGTAAATATACATCTAAACGAAGGAAATGTTGATCGTAATAAATTAAATATGCATCAAAATAAAGTTAATATGCATCGAAACGAAGGAAATATTGATATTAATGAAGTAAATATTTATCAAAATGTAGTAAATATGCATCGAAACAAAGGAAATGTTGATCTTAATGAAGGAAATACGCATCAAAATGAAGTATATATGCATCAGAATGAAGGAAATGTTGATCGTAATGAAGTATTTATACATCAAAATGAAGTAAATGTGCATCGAAATGAAGGAAATACGCATCGGAACAAAGTAAATATGCATCAAAACAAAAGAAATGTTGATCGTAATAAAGTAAATATGCATCAAAATGAAGTAAATATGCATCAAAACGAAGGAAATGTTGATCTTAAAGAAGGAAATATGCATCAAAATGAAGTAGATAAAAATCAAAACGAAGGAAATGTTGATCGTAATAAAGTAAATATGCATCAAAATAAAGTAAATGTGCATAGAAACGAAGGAAATACGCATCAAAACGAAGTAAATATGCATCAAAATGAAGTAAATATGCTTCGAAATGAAGGAAATGTTGATCGTAATAAAGTAAATATGCATAAAAATGAAGTAAATATGCATCGAAAAGAAGGAAATGTTGATCGTAATGAAGTAAATATGCTTCAAAATGAATTAAAAATGCATCGAAACGAAAAAAATGATGATCTTAATGAAGTAAATATGTATCAAAATGAAGTAAATGTGCATAGAAACGAAATAAATGATGATCGTAATGAAGTAAATATGCATTGAAAACTAAATAAATATGCAAAAAAACGTAGTAAATTTTGATCTTAATGAAGTAAATATGCATCAAAACGAAGGAAATATTGATCGCAATAAAGTAAATATGCATCAAAATGAAGTAAATGTGCATCGAAACGAAAGAAATATGCATCAAAACGAAGTAAATATGCATAAAAAAGGAGTAAATATTCATCTAAACGAAGGAAATGTTGATAGTAATGAAGTAAATATAGATAAAAAATGAAGTAATTGTGCATCAAAACGAATTAAATATTCATCGAAATGAAGTAAAAATGCATTAAAATGAAATATGTATGCTTCTAAACAAAAGAAATATCGATCTAATAAAGAAAATTTGTGTCAAAATGAAGTAAATATGCATCAAAACGAAGGAAATATTTATCGTAATGAAGAAAATATGCATCAAAATGAAGTAAATGTGCATAGAAACGAAGGAAATATGCATCGGAACGAAGTAAATATGCATCAAAATGAAATAAATATGCATCGAAACGAAGGAATGTTGATCGTAATGTAGTAATTATACATCAAAATGAAGTAAATGTGCCTCGAAATGAAGGAAATACGAATCGGAACGAAGTAAATATGCATACAACTGAAGTAAATATGCATCAAAATGAAATAAATGTTGATCGTAATAAAGTAAATATGCAACAAAATGAAGTAGATATACATCGAAACGAAGGAAATGTTGATCTTAATGAAGTGAATATGCATCAAAATGAAGTAAATGTGCATAGAAACGAAGGAAATACGCATCAAAATGAAGTTAATATGCATCGATATGAAGGAAATGTTGATCGTAATAAAGTAAATATACATAAAAATGAAGTAAATATGCATCGAAATGAAGGAAATGTTGATCGTAATGTAGTAAATATGCATCAAGATGAATTAAATATGCATCGAAATGAAAGAAGTGATGATCGTAATGAAGTAAATATGCATCGAAAACGAAGTAAATATGAAAAAACACGCAGTAAATTTTGATCTTAACGGTGTAAATATGCATCAAAATGAAGTAAATATACATCGAAACGAAGGAAATGTTGATCGCAATTAAGTAAATATGCATCAAAATGAAGTAAATGTGCATCGAAACGAAAGAAATATGCATCAAAACGAAGTAAATATACATCAAAATGAAGTAAATATTAATCTAAACGAAGGAAATATATGATAGTAATGAAGTAAATATAGATAAAAAATGAAGTAATTG
Organism: Pogostemon cablin; assembly: GCA_023678885.1. Taxonomy (NCBI): domain Eukaryota; kingdom Viridiplantae; phylum Streptophyta; class Magnoliopsida; order Lamiales; family Lamiaceae; genus Pogostemon; species Pogostemon cablin. The sequence goes on from JAHCLQ010000363.1 coordinate 10,400, forward strand.
TGCATCAAAACGAATTAAATATTCATCGAAATGAAGTAAAAATGCATTAAAATGAAATATGTATGCATCTAAACGAAAGAAATATCGATCTAATACAGAAAATTTGCGTCAAAATGAAGTAAATGTGCATAGAAACGAAGGAAATGTTTATCGTAATGAAGAAAATATGCATCAAAATGATTTAAATGTGCATAGAAACGAAGGAAATATGCATCAGAACGAACTAAATATGCATCAAAATGAAGTAAATAAGCATCAAAACGAATGAAATGTTGATCTTAATGAAATAAATATGCATCGAAATAAAGTAAATAAGCATCGAAACGAAAAAATTTTGATCGTAATGAAGTAAATAAGCATCAAAATTTAGCAAATATGATTCAAAACGAAGGACAAATTAATCTCAATGAAGTAAATATGCATCAAAATGAAGTAAATATGCATCGAAATAAAGGAAATGTTCATCGTAATGAAGTAAATATGCATCAAAATGAAGTAAATGTGCATCAAAACGAAGGAAATATGCATCGAAACGAAGTAAATATGCATCAAAATGAAGTAAATATACATCTAAACGAAGGAAATGTTGATCTTAATGAATTAAATATGCATCAAAATAAAGTTAATATGCATCGAAACGAAGGAAATATTGATATTAATGAAGTAAATATTTATCAAAATGTAGTTAATATGCATCGAAACAAAGGAAATGTTGATCTTAATGAAGGAAATACGCATCAAAATGAAGTATATATGCATTAAAATGAAGGAAATGTTGATCGTAATGAAGTAATTATACATCAAAAGGAAGTAAATGTGCATCGAAATGAAGGAATACGCATCGGAACAATGTAAATATGCATCAAAACGAAAGAAATGTTGATCGTAATAAAGAAAATATGCATCAAAATGAATTAAATATGCATCGAAACTAAGGAAATGTTGATCTTAAAGAAGGAAATATGCATTAAAATGAAGTAGATAAAAATCAAACGAAGGAAATGTTGATCGTAATGAAGTAAATATGCATCAAAATGAAGTAAATGTGCATAGAAACGAAGGTAATACGCATCAAAACGAAGTAAATATGCATCAAAATGAAGTAAATATGCATCGAAATGAAGGAAATGTTGATCGAAATAAAGCAAATATGCATAAAAATGAAGTAAATATGCATCGAAATGAAGGAAATGTTGATCGTAATGAAGTAAATATGCATCAAAATGAATTAAAAATGCATCAAAATGAAAGAAATGATGATGTTAATGAAGTAAATATGCATCAAAATGAAGTAAATGTGCATAGAAACGAAAGAAATGATGATCGTAATGAAGTAAATATGCATCGAAAACTAAGTAAATTTGCAAAAAACGTAGTAAATTTTGATCTTAATGAAGTAAATATGCATCAAAATGAAGTAAATATGCATCAAAACGAAGGAAATGTTGATCGCAATTAAGTAAATATGCATCAAAATGAAGTAAATGTGCATCGAAACGAAAGAAATATGTATCAAAACGAAGTAAATATGTATCAAAATGAAGTAAATATGCATCAAAACGAAGGAAATATTTATCGTAATGAAGGAAATATGTATCAAAATGAAGTAAATGTGCATACAAACGAAGGAAATATGCATCGGAACGAAGTAAATATGCATTAAAATGAAGTAAATATGCATCGAAACTAAGGAAATAACATAGTAATTATACATCAAAATGAAGTAAATGTGCAGCGAAATGAAGGAAATACGAATCGGAAAGAAGTAAATATGCATACAAATGAAGTAAATATGCATCAAAATGAAATAAATGTTGATCGTAATAAAGTAAATATGCAACAAATGAAGTAGATATACATCGAAACAAAGGAAATGTTGATCTTAATGAAGTAATTATGCATCAAAATGAAGTAAATGTGCATAGAATCGAAGGAAATACGCATCAAAACGAAGTTAATATGCATCGAAATGAAGGAAATGTTGATTGTAATAAAGTAAATATGCATATAAATGAAGTAAATATGCATCAAAATGAAGTAAATATACATCGAAACGAAGGAAATATTGATCGCAATTAAGTAAATATGCATCAAAATGAAGTAAATGTGCATCGAAACGAAAGAAATATGCATCAAAATGAAGTAAATATACATCAAAATGAAGTAAATATTCATCTAAACGAAGGAAATATTGATAGTAATGAAGTAAATATAGATAAAAAATGAAGTAATTATGCATCAAAACGAATTAAATATTCATCGAAATGAAGTAAAAATGCATTAAAATGAAATCTGTATGCATCTAAACGAAAGAAATATCGATCTAATAAAGAAAATTTGTGTCAAAATGAAGTAAATGTGCATAGAAACGAAGGAAATGTTTATCGTAATGAAGAAAATATGCATCAAAATGAAATAAATGTGCATAGAAACGAAGGAAATATGCATCAGAACGAACTAAATATTCGTCAAAATGAAGTAAATAAGCATCAAAACGCATGAAATGTTGATCTTAATGAAATAAATATGCATCAAAATGAAGTAAATTTGCATCGAAACGAAAAATTTTTGATAGTAATGAAGTAAATAAGCATCAAAATTTTGCAAATATGCATCAAAATGAAGGACATATTATTCGCAATGAAGTAAATATGCATCAAAATGAAGTAAATATGCATCGAAATGAAAGAAATGTTCATCGTAATGAAGTAATTATGCATCAAAATGAAGTAAATGTGCATCAAAACGAAGGAAATATGCATCGAAACGAAGTAAATATGCATCAAAATGAAGTAAATATGCATCTAAACGAAGGAAATGTTGATCGTAATGAATTAAATATGCATCAAAATAAAGTTAATATGCATCGAAATGAAGGAAATATTGATATTAATGAAGTAAATATTTATCAAAATGTAGTAAATATGCATCGAAACAAAGGAAATGTTGATATAAATGAAGGAAATACGCATCAAAATGAAGTATATATGCATCAAAATTAAGGAAATGTTGATCGTAATGAAGTATTTATACATCAAAATGAAGTAAATGTGCATCGAAATGAAGGAAATACGCATCGGAACAAAGTAAATATGCATCAAAACGAAAGAAATGTTGATCGTAATAAAGTAAATATGCATCAAAATGAAGTAAATATGCATCGAAACGAAGGAAATACGCATCAAAACGCATGAAATGTTGATCTTAATGAAATAAATAAAAGACATATTATATGCATGAAATGTTGATCTTAATAAAAACGCATGAAATGTTGATCGTAATGAAGTAAATAAGCATCAAAATTTTGCAAATATGCATCAAAATGAAGGACATATTATTCGCAATGAAGTAAATATGCATCAAAATGAAGTAAATATGCATCGAAATGAAAGAAATGTTCATCGTAATGAAGTAATTATGCATCAAAATGAAGTAAATGTGCATCAAAACGAAGGAAATATGCATCGAAACGAAGTAAATATGCATCAAAATGAAGTAAATATACATCTAAACGAAGGAAATGTTGATCGTAATGAATTAAATATGCATCAAAATAAAGTTAATATGCATCGAAATGAAGGAAATATTGATATTAATGAAGTAAATATTTATCAAAATGTAGTAAATATGCATCGAAACAAAGGAAATGTTGATATTAATGAAGGAAATACGCATCAAAACGAAGTATATATGCATCAAAATTAAGGAAATGTTGATCGTAATGAATTATTTATACATCAAAATGAAGTAAATGTGCATCGAAATGAAGGAAATACGCATCGGAACAAAGTAAATATGCATCAAAACGAAAGAAATGTTGATCGTAATAAAGTAAATATGCATCAAAATGAAGTAAATATGCATCGAAACGAAGGAAATGTTGATCTTAAAGAAGGAAATATGCATCAAAATGAAGTAGATAAAAATCAAACGAAGGAAATGTTGAACATAATGAAGTAAATATGCGTCAAAATGAAGTAAATGTGCATAGAAACGAAGGAAATACGCATCAAAACAAAGTAAATATGCATCAAAATGAAGTAAATATGCATCGAAATGAAGGAAATGTTGATCGTAATAAAGTAAATATGCATAAAAATGAAGTAAATATGCATCGAAATGAAGGAAATGTTGATCGTAATGAAGTAAATATGCATCAAAATGAATTAAAAATGCATCGAAACGAAAGAAATGATGATCTTAATGAAGTAAATATGCATCAAAATGAAGTAAATGTGCATAGAAACGAAAGAAATGATGATCGTAATGAAGTAAACATGTATCGAAAACTAAGTAAATATGCAAAAAACGTAGTAAATTTTGATCTTAATGAAGTAAATATGCATCAAAATGAAGTAAATATGCATCAAAACGAAGGAAATGTTGATCGCAATTAAGTAAATATGCATCAAAATGAAGTAAATATGAATCGAAACGAAAGAAATATGCATCAAAACGAAGTATATATGCATAAAAATTAAGTAAATATTCATCTAAACAAAAAGAAATATTGATAGTAATGAAGTAAATATAGATAAAAAATGAAGTAATTGTGCATCAAAACGAATTAAATATTCATCGAAATGAAGTAAAAATGCATTAAAATGAAATATGTATGCTTCTAAACGAAAGAAATATCGATCTAATGAAGAAAATTTGCGTCAAAATGAAGTAAATATGCATCAAAACGAAGGAAATATTTATCGTAATGAAGAAAATTTGTATCAAAATGAAGTAAATGTGCATAGAAACGAAGGAAATATGCATCGGAACGAAGTAAATATGCATCAAAATGAAGTAAATATGCATCGAAACGAAGGAAATGTTAATCGTAACATAGTAATTATACATCAAAATGAAGTAAATGTGCATCGAAATGAAGGAAATACGCATCGGAACGAAGTAAATAAGCATACAAATGAAGTAAATATGCATCAAAATGAAATAAATGTTGATCGTAATAAAGTAAATATGCAACAAAATGAAGTAGATATACATCGAAACAAAGGAAATGTTGATCTTAATGAAGTAATTATGCATCAAAATGAAGTAAATGTGCATAGAAACGAAGGAAATACGCATCAAAATGAAGTTAATATGCATCGAAATGAAGGAAATGTTGATCGTAATAAAGTAAATATGCATAAAAATGAAGTAAATATGCATCAAAATTAAGTAAATATACATCGAAACGAAGGAAATGTTGATCGCAATTAAGTAAATATGCATCAAAATGAAGTAAATGTGCATCGAAACGAAAAAATATGCATCAAAATGAAGTAAATATACATCAAAATGAAGTAAATATTCATCTAAATGAAGGAAATATTGATAGTAATGAAGTAAATATAGATAAAAAATGATGTAATTGTGCATCAAAACGAATTAAATATTCATCGAAATGAAGTAAAAATGCATTAAAATGAAATCTGTATGCATCTAAACGAAAGAAATATCGATCTAATAAAGAAAATTTGTGTCAAAATGAAGTAAATGTGCATAGAAACGAAGGAAATGTTTATCGTAATGAAGAAAATATGCATCAAAATGAAGTAAATGTGCATAGAAACGAAGGATATATGCATCAGAACGAACTAAATATGCATCAAAATTAAGTAAATAAGCATCAAAACGAATGAAATGTTGATCTTAATGAAATAAATATGCATCAAAATGAAGTAAATTTGCATCGAAACGAAAAAATTTTGATCGTAATGATGTAAATAAGCATCAAAATTTTGCAAATATGCATCAAAATGAAGGACATATTGATCGCAATGAAGTAAATATGCATCAAAATGAAGTAAATATGCATCGAAATGAAGGAAATGTTCATCGTAATGAAGTAAATATGCATCAAAATGAAGTAAATATGCATCAAAACGAAGGAAATATGCATCGAAACGAAGTAAATATGCATCAAAATGAAGTAAATATACATCTAAACGAAGGAAATGTTGATCGTAATGAATTAAATATGAATCAAAATAAAGTTAATATGCATCGAAACGAAGGAAATATTGATATTAATGAAGTAAATATTTATCAAAATGTAGTAAATATGCATCGAAACAAAGGAAATGTTAATCTTAATGAAGGAAATACGCATCAAAATGAAGTATATATGCATCAGAATGAAGGAAATGTTGATCGTAATGAAGTATTTATACATCAAAATGAAGTAAATGTGCATCGAAATGAAGGAAATACGCATCGGAACAAAGTAAATATGCATCAAAACGAAAGAAATGTTGATCGTAATAAAGTAAATATGCATCAAAATGAAGTAAATATGCATCAAAACGAAGGAAATGTTGATCTTAAAGAAGGAAATATGCATCAAAATGAAGTAGATAAAAATCAAAACGAAGGAAATGTTGATCGTAATAAAGTAAATATGCATCAAAATGAAGTAAATGTGCATAGAAACGAAGGAAATACGCATCAAAACGAAGTAAATATGCATCAAAATGAAGTAAATATGCCTCGAAATGAAGGAAATGTTGATCGTCATAAAGTAAATATGCATAAAAATTAAGTAAATATGCATCGAAATGAAGGAAATGTTGATCGTAATGAAGTAAATATGCTTCAAAATGAATTAAAAATGCATCGAAACGAAAGAAATGATGATCTTAATGAAGTAAATATGTATCAAAATGAAGTAAATGTGCATAGAAATGAAAGAAATGATGATCGTAATGAAGTAAATATGCATCGAAAATTAAGTAAATAAGCAAAAAAACGTATTAAATTTTGATCTTAATGAAGTAAATATGCATCAAAACGAATGAAATGTTGATCGCAATAAAGTAAATATGCATCAAAATGAAGTAAATGTGCATCGAAACGAAAGAAATATGCATCAAAACGAAGTAAATATGCATCAAAATGAAGTAAATATTCATCTAAACGAAGGAAATGTTGATAGTAATGAAGTAAATATAGATAAAAAATAAAGTAATTGTGCATCAAAACGAATTAAATATTCATCGAAATGAAGTAAAAATGCATTAAAATGAAATATGTATGCTTCTAAACGAAAGAAATATCGATCTAATGATGAAAATTTGCGTCAAAATGAAGTAAATATGCATCAAAACGAAGGAATTATTTATCGTAATTAAGAAAATATGTATCAAAATGAAGTAAATGTGCATAGAAACGAAGGAAATATGCATCGGAACGAAGTAAATATGCATCAAAATGAAATAAATATGCATCAAAACCAAGGAAATGTTGATCGTAATGTAGTAATTATACATCAAAATGAAGTAAATGTGCATCGAAATGAAGGAAATACGCATCGGAACGAAGTAAATATGCGTACAACTGAAGTAAATATGCATCAAAATGAAATAAATGTTCATCGTAATAAAGTAAATATGCAACAAAATGAAGTAGATATACATCGAAACGAAGGAAATGTTGATTTTAATTAAGTAAATATGCATCAAAATGAAGTGAATGTGCATAGAAACGAAGGAAATATGCATCAAAACGAAGTTAATATGCATCGAAATGAAGGAAATGTTGATCGTAATGAAGTAAATATGCATCAAGATGAATTAAATATGCATCAAAATGAAAGAAGTGATGATCGTAATGAAGTAAATATGCATCGAAAACGAAGTAAATATGTAAAAACACGTAGTAAATTTTGATCTTATTGAAGTAAATATGCATCAAAATGAAGCAAATATACATCGGAACGAAGGAAATGTTGATCGCAATTAAGTAAATATGCATCAAAATGAAGTAAATGTGCATCGAAACGAAAGAAATATGCATCAAAACGAAGTAAATATGCATCAAAATGAAAAAAATATTCATCTAAACGAAGAAAATGTTGATAGTAATGAAGTAAATATAGATAAAAAATGAAGTAATTGTGCATCAAAACGAATTAAATATTCATCGAAATGAAGTAAAAATGCATTAAAATGAAATATGTATGCATCTAAATGAAAGAAATATTGATCTAATAAAGAAAATATACGTCAAAATGAAGTAAATATGCATCGACACGAAGGAAATGTTTATCGTAATGAAGAAAATATGCATCAAAATGAAGTAAATGTGCATAGAAACGAAGGAAATATGAATCTGAACAAAGTAAATATGCATCAAAATGAAGTAAATATGCATCGAAACGAAGGAAATGTTGATCGTAATGTAGTAATTGTACATCAAAATGAAGTAAATGTGCATCGAAATGAAGGAAATACGCATCGGAATGAAGTAAATATGCATACAAATGATGTAAATATGCATCAAAACGAAATAAATGTTGATCGTAATAAAGTAAATATGCATCAACATGAAGTAGATATACATCGAAACGAAGGAAATGTTGATCTTAATGAAGTAAATATGCATCAAAATGAAGTAATTGTGCATAGAAACGAAGGAAATACGCATCAAAAGGAAGTAAATATGCATCAAAATGAAGTTAATATGCATCGAAATGAAGGAAATGTTGATCGTAATAAAGTAAATATGCATAAAAATGAAGTAAATATGCATCAAAATGAAGGAAATGTTGATCGTAATGAAGTAAATATGCATCATGATGAATTAAATATGCATTGAAACGAAAGAAGTGATGATCGTAATGAAGTAAATATGCATCGAAAATGAAGTAAATATGCAAAAAAACATAGTAAATTTTGGTCTTAATGAAGTAAATATGCATCAAAATGAAGTAAATATGCATTGAAACGAAGAAAATGTTGATCGTAATTAAGTAAATGTGCATCAAAATGAAGTAAATGTGCATCGAAATGAAAGAAGTATGCATCAAAACGAAGTAAATATGCATCAAAATGAAGTAAATATTCATCTAAACGAATGAAATGTTGATAGTAATGAAGTAAATATACATAAAAAAATTAAGTAAATGAAGTAAACGTGCATAGAAACGAAGGAAATGTTTATCGTAATGAAATAAATATGCATCAAAATGAAGTAAATGTGCATAGAAACGAAGGAAATATGCATCAGAACGAAGTAAATATGCATCAAAATGAAGTAAATAAGCATCAAAACGAATGAAATGTTGATCTTAATGAAATAAATATGCATCAAAATGAAGTAAATATGCATCGAAACGAAAAAATTTTGATCGTAATGAAGTAAATAAGCATCAAAATTTAGCAAATATGCATCAAAACGAAGGACATATTGATCTCAATGAAGTAAATATGCATCAAAATGAAGTAAATATGCATCGAAATGAAGAAAATGTTCATCGTAATGAAGTAAATATGCATCAAAATGAAGTAAATGTGCATAAAAACTAAGGAAATATGCATTGAAACGAAGTAAATATGCTTCAAAATGAAGTAAATATACATCTAAACGAAGGAAATGTTGATCGTAATGAATTAAATATGCATCAAAATAATGTTAATATGCATCGAAACGAAGGAAATGTTGATCACAATTAAGTAAATATGCATCAAAATGAAGTAAATGTGCATCGAAACGAAAGAAATATGCATCAAAACGAGTAAATATGCATCAAAATGAAGTAAATATTCATCTAAACGAAGGAAATGTTGATAGTAATGAAGTAAATATAGATAAAAAAATGAAGTAATTGTGCATCAAAACGAATTAAATATTCATCGAAATGAAGTAAAAATGCATTAAAATGAAATATGTATGCATCTAAACGAAAGAAATATCGATCTAATAAAGAAAATTTGCGTCAAAATGAAGTAAAAATGCATCAAAACGAAGGAAATGTTTATCGTAATGAAGAAAATATGCATCAAAATGAAGTAAATGTGCATAGAAACGAAGGAAATATGCATCAGAACGAAGTAAATATGCATCAAAATGAATTAAATATGCATCAAAACGAAGGAAATGTTGATCGTAATGTAGTAATTATACATCAAAATGAAGTAAATGTGCATCGAAATGAAGGAAATACGCATCGGAACGAAGTAAATATGCATACAATTGAAGTAAATATGTATCAAAATGAAATAAATGTTGATCGTAATAAAGTAAATATGCAACAAAATGAAGTAGATATACATCGAAACGAAGGAAATTTTGATCTTAATGAAGTAAATATGCATCAAAATGAAGTAAATATGCATTGAAACGAAGAAAATGTTGATCGTAATTAAGTAAATGTGCATCAAAATGAAGTAAATGTGCATCGAAACGAAAGAAATATGCATCAAAACGAAGTAAATATGCATCAAAATGAAGAAAATATTCATCTAAACGAATGAAATGTTGATAGTAATGAAGTAAATATAGATAAAAAATGAAGTAATTCTGCATCAAAACGAATTAAATATTCATCGAAATGAAGTAAAAATGCATTAAAATGAAATATGTATGCATCTAAACGAAAGAAATATCGATCTAATAAAGAAAATTTGCGTCAAAATGAAGTAAAAATGCATCAAAACGAAGGAAATGTTTATCGTAATGAAGAAAATATGCATCAAAATGAAGTAAATGTGCATAGAAACGAAGGAAATATGCATCAGAACAAAGTAAATATGCATCAAAATGAAGTAAATATGCATCAAAACGAAGGAAATGTTGATCGTAATGTAGTAATTATACATCAAAATGAAGTAAATAAGCATCGAAATGAAGGAAATACGCATCGGAACGAAGTAAATATGCATACAAATGAAGTAAATATGTATCAAAATGAAATAAATGTTGATCGTAATAAAGTAAATATGCAACAAAATGAAGTAGATATACATCGAAACGAAGGAAATATTGATCTTAATAAAGTAAATATGCATCAAAATGAAGTAAATGTGCATAGAAACGAAGGAAATACGCATCAAAACGAAGTTAATATGCATCGAAATGAAGGAAATGTTGATCGTAATAAAGTAAATATGCATAAAAATGAATTAAATATGCATCGAAATGAAGGAAATGTTGATCTTAATGAAGTAAATATGCATCAAGATGAATTAAAAGTGCATCGAAATGAAAGAAGTGATGATCGTAATGAAGTAAATATGCATCGAAAACGAAGTAAATATGCAAAAACACGTAGTAAATTTTGATCTTAATGAAGTAAATATGCATCAAAATGAAGTAAATATACATCGGAACGAAGGAAATGTTGATCGCAATTAAGTAAATATGCATCAAAATGAAGTAAATGTGCATTGAAACGAAAGAAATATGCATCAAAACGAAGTAAATATGCATCAAAATGAAAAAAATATTCATCTAAATGAAGGAAATGTTGATAGTAATAAGTAAATATAGATAAAAAATGAAGTAATTGAGCATCAAAACGAATTAAATATTCATCGAAATGAAGTAAAAATGCATTAAAATGAAATATGTATGCATCTAAATGAAAGAAATGTTGATCTAATAAAGAAAATATGCATCAAAATGAAGTAAATATGCATCGAAACGAAGGAAATGTTTATCTTAATGAAGAAAATATGCATCAAAATTAAGTAAATTTGCATAGAAACGAAGGAAATATGAATCGGAACAAAGTAAATATGCATCAAAATGAAGGAAATATGCATTGAAACGAATGAAATGTTGATCGTAATGTAGTAATTGTACATCAAAATGAAGTAAATGTGCATCGAAATGAAGGAAATACGTATCGGAATGAAGTAAATATGCATACAAATGAAGTAAATATGCATCAAAACGAAATTAATATTGATCGTATTAAAGTAATTATGCATCAAAATGAAGTAGATATACATCGAAACGAAGGAAATGTTGATCTTAATGAAGTAAATATGCATCAAAATGAAGTAAATGTGCATAGAAATGAAGGTAATACGCATCAAAACAAAGTAAATATGCATCACAATGAAGTTAATATGCATCGAAATGAAGGAAATGTTGATCGTAATAAAGTAAATATGAATAAAAATGAAGTAAATATGCATCGAAATGAAGGAAATGTTGATTGTAATAAAGTAAATATTCATCAAGATGAATTAAATATGCATTGAAATGAAAGAAGTGATGATCGTAATGAAGTAAATATGTATCTAAATGAAGTAAATGTGCATAGAAACGAAAGAAATGATGATCGTAATGAAGTAAATATGCATCGAAAACTAAGTAAATATGCAAAAAAACGTAGTAAATTTTGATCTTAATGAAGTAAATATGCATCAAAATGAAGTAAATATGCATCAAAACGAAGGAAATGTTGATCGCAATTAAGTAAATATGCATCAAAATGAATTAAATGTGCATCGAAACGAAAGAAATATGCATCAAAACGCAGTAAATATGCATCAAAATGAAGTAAATATTCATCTAAACGAAGGAAATATTGATAGTAATGAAGTAAATATAGAGAAAAAATGAAGTAATTCTGCATCAAAACGAATTAAATGTTCATCGAAATGAAGTAAAAATGCATTAAAATGAAATATGTATGCATCTAAACGAAATAAATATCGATCTAATAAAGAAAATTTGCGTCAAAATGAAGTAAATAGACATCAAAACGAAGGAAATGTTTATCGTAATGAAGAAAATATGAATCAAAATGAAGTAAATGTGCATAGAAACGAAGGAAATATGAATCGGAACAAAGTAAATATGCATCAAAATGAAGTAAATATGCATCGAAACGAATGAAATGTTGATCGTAATGTAGTAATTGTACATCAAAATGAAGTAAATGTGCATCGAAATGAAGGAAATACGCATCGGAATGAAGTAAATATGCATACAAATGAAGTAAATATGTATCAAAATGAAATAAATGTTGATCGTAATAAAGTAAATATGCAACAAAATGAAGTAGATATACATCGAAACGAATGAAATATTGATCTTAATGAAGTAAATATGCATCAAAATGAAGTAAATGTGCATAGAAACGAAGGAAATACGCATCAAAACGAAGTTAATATGCATCGAAATGAAGGAAATGTTGATCGTAATAAAGTAAATATGCATAAAAATGAAGTAAATATGCATCGAAATGAAGGAAATGTTGATCTTAATGAAGTAAATATGCATCAAGATGAATTAAATGTGCATCGAAATGAAAGAAGTGATGATCGTAATGAAGTAAATATGCATCGAAAACGAAGTAAATATGCAAAAACACGTAGTAAATTTTGATCTTAATGAAGTAAATATGCATCAAAATGAAGTAAATATACATCGGAACGAAGGAAATGTTGATCGCAATTAAGTAAATATGCATCAAAATGAAGTAAATGTGCATCGAAACGAAAGAAATATGCATCAAAACGAAGTAAATATGCATCAAAATGAAAAAAATATTCATCTAAATGAAGGAAATGTTGATAGTAATAAGTAAATATAGATAAAAAATGAAGTAATTGAGCATCAAAACGAATTAAATATTCATCGAAATGAAGTAAAAATGCATTAAAATGAAATATGTATGCATCTAAATGAAAGAAATATTGATCTAATAAAGAAAATATGCATCAAAATGAAGTAAATATGCATCGAAACGAAGGAAATGTTTATCTTAATGAAGAAAATATGCATCAAAATTAAGTAAATTTGCATAGAAACGAAGGAAATATGAATCGGAACAAAGTAAATATGCATCAAAATGAAGGAAATATGCATTGAAACGAATGAAATGTTGATCGTAATGTAGTAATTGTACATCAAAATGAAGTAAATGTGCATCGAAATGAAGGAAATACGCATCGGAATGAAGTAAATATGCATACAAATGAAGTAAATATGCATCAAAACGAAATTAATATTGATCGTATTAAAGTAAATATGCATCAAAATGAAGTAGATATACATCGAAACGAAGGAAATGTTGATATTAATGAAGTAAATATGCATCAAAATGAAGTAAATGTGCATAGAAACGAAGGTAATACGCATCAAAACGAAATAAATATGCATCACAATGAAGTTAATATGCATCGAAATGAAGGAAATGTTGATCGTAATAAAGTAAATATGAATAAAAATGAAGTAAATATGCATCGAAATGAAGGAAATGTTGATTGTAATGAAGTAAATATTCATCAAGATGAATTAAATATGCATTGAAATGAAAGAAGTGATGATCGTAATGAAGTAAATATGTATCTAAATGAAGTAAATGTGCATAGAAACGAAAGAAATGATGATCGTAATGAAGTAAATATGCATCGAAAACTAAGTAAATATGCAAAAAAACGTAGTAAATTTTGATCTTAATGAAGTAAATATGCATCAAAATGAAGTAAATATGCATCAAAACGAAGGAAATGTTGATCGCAATTAAGTAAATATGCATCAAAATGAAGTTAATATGCACCGAAATGAAGGAAATGTTGATCGTAATAAAGTAAATATGCATAAAAATGAAGTAAATATGCATCGAAATGAAGGAAATGTTGATTGTAATGAAGTAAATATGCATCAAGATGAATTAAATATTCATTGAAATGAAAGAAGTGATGATCGTAATGAAGTAAATATGCATCAAAAACGAAGTAAATATGCAAAAAAAACGTAGTAAATTTTGATCTTAATGAAGTAAATATGCATCAAAATGAAGTAAATATGCATTGAAACGAAGAAAATGTTGATCGTAATTAAGTAAATGTGCATCAAAATGAAGTAAATGTGCATCGAAACGAAAGAAATATGCATCAAAACGAAGTAAATATGCATCAAAATGAAGTAAATATTCATCTAAACGAATGAAATGTTGATAGTAATGAAGTAAATATAGATAAAAAATGAAGTAATTCTGCATCAAAACGAATTAAATATTCATCGAAATAAAGTAAAAATGCATTAAAATGAAATATGTATGCATCTAAACGAAAGAAATATCGATCTAATAAAGAAAATTTGCGTTAAAATGAAGTAAATATGCATCAAAACGAAGGAAATGTTTATCGTAATGAAGAAAATATGCATCAAAATGAAGTAAATGTGCATAGAAACGAAGGAAATATGCATCGGAACGAAGTAAATATGCATCAAAATGAAGTAAATAAGCATCAAAACGAATGAAATATTGATCTTAATGAAATAAATATGCATCAAAATGAAGTAAATATGCATCGAAACGAAAAAATTTTGATCGCAATGAAGTAAATAAGCATCAAAATTTAGTAAATATGCATCAAAACGAAGGACATATTGATCTCAATGAAGTAAATATGCATCAAAATGAAGTAAATATGCATCGAAATGAACGAAATGTTCATCGTAATGAAGTAAATATGCATCAAAATTAAGTAAATGTGCATCAAAACAAAGGAAATATGCATCGAAACGAAGTAAATATGCATCAAAATGTAGTAAATATACATCTAAACGAAGGAAATGTTGATCGTAATGAATTAAATATGCATCAAAATAAAGTTAATATGCATCGAAACGAAGGAAATATTGATATTAATGAAGTAAATATTTATCAAAATGTAGTAAATATGCATCGAAACAAAGGAAATGTTGATCTTAATGAAGGAAATACGCATCAAAATGAAGTATATATGCATCAAAATGAAGCAAATGTTGATCGTAATGAAGTAATTATACATCAAAATGAAGTTAATGTGCATCGAAATAAAGGAAATACGCATCGGAACAAAGTAAATATGCATCAAAATGAAGTAAATATGCATCGAAACGAAGGAAATGTTGATCTTAAAGAAGGAAATATACATCAAAATGAAGTAGATAAAAATCAAAACGAAGGAAATGTTGATCGTAATGAAGTAAATATGCATCAAAATGAAGTAAATGTGCATAGAAACGAAGGAAATACGCATTAAAACGAAGTAAATATGTATCAAAATGAAGTAAATATGCATCGAAATGAAGGAAATGTTTATCGTAATAAAGTAAATATGCATAAAAATGAAGTAAATAGGCATCGAAATGAAGGAAATGTTGATCGTAATGAAGTAAATATGCATCAAAATGAATTAAAAATGCATCGAAACAAAAGAAATGATGATCTTAATTAAGTAAATATGCATCAAAATGAAGTAAATGTGCATAGAAACGAAAGAAATGATGATCGTAATGAAGTAAATATGCATCGAAAACTAAGTAAATATGCAAAAAAACGTAGTAAATTTTAATCTTAATGAAGTAAATATGCATCAAAATGAAGTAAATATGCATCGAAACGAAGGAAATGTTGATCGCAATTAAGTAAATATGCATCAAAATGAAGTAAATGTGCATCGAAACGAAAGAAATATGCATGAAAATGAAGTAAATATGCATCAAAATGAAGTAAATATTCATCTAAACGAAGGAAATATTGATAGTAATGAAGTAAATATAGAGAAAAAATGAAGTAATTCTGCATCAAAACGAATTAAATATTCATCGAAATGAAGTAAAAATGCATTAAAATGAAATATGTATGCATCTAAACGAAAGAAATATCGATCTAATAAAGAAAATTTGCTTCAAAATGAAGTAAATATGCATCAAAACGAAGGAAATGTTTATCGTAATGAAGAAAATATGCATCAAAATGAAGTAAATGTGCATAGAAACGAAGGAAATATGAATCGGAACAAAGTAAATATGCATCAAAATGAAGTAAATATGCATCGAAACGAATGAAATATTGATCGTAATGTAGTAATTGTACATCAAAATCAAGTAAATGTGCATCGAAATGAAGGAAATACGCATCGGAATGAAGTAAATATGCATACAAATGAAGTAAATATGCATCAAAACGAAATTAATATTGATCGTAATAAAGTAAATATGCATCAAAATGAAGTAGATATACATCGAAACGAAGGAAATGTTGATCTTAATGAAGTAAATATGTATCAAAATGAAGTAAATGTGCATAGAAACGAAGGTAATACGCATCAAAACGAAGTAAATATGCTTCAAAATGAAGTTAATATGCATCGAAATGAAGGAAATGTTGATCGTAATAAAGTAAATATGCATAAAAATGAAGTAAATATGCATCGAAAAGAAGGAAATGTTGATTGTAATGAAGTAAATATGCATCAAGATGAATTAAATATGCATTGAAATGAAAGAAGTGATGATCGTAATGAAGTAAATATGCATCGAAAACGAAGTAAATATGCAAAAAAACGTAGTAAATTTTGATCTTAATGAAGTAAATATGCATCAAAATGAATTAAATATGCATTGAAACGAAGAAAATGTTAATCGTAATTAAGTAAATGTGCATCAAAATGAAGTAAATGTGCATCGAAACGAAAGAAATATGCATCAAAACGAAGTAAATATGCATCAAAATGAAGTAAATATTCATCTAAACGAATGAAATGTTGATAGTAATGAAGTAAATATAGATAAAAAATGAAGTAATTCTGCATCAAAACGAATTAAATATTCATCGAAATGAAATAAAAATGCATTAAAATGAAATATGTATGCATCTAAACTAAAGAAATATCGATCTAATAAAGAAAATTTGCGTCAAAATGATGTAAATATGCATCAAAACGAAGGAAATGTTTATCATAATGAAGAAAATATGCATCAAAATTAAGTAAATATGCATAGAAACGAAGGAAATATGAATTCGAACAAAGTAAATATGCATCAAAATGAAGTAAATGTGCATAGAAACGAAGGAAATATGAATCGGAACAAAGTAAATATGCATCAAAATGAAGTAAATATGCATCGAAACGAATGAAATGTTGATCGTAATGTAGTAATTGTACATCAAAATGAAGTAAATGTGCATCGAAATGAAGGAAATACGCATCGGAATGAAGTAAATATGCATACAATTGAAGTAAATATGCATCAAAACGAAATTAATATTGATCGTAATAAAGTAAATATGCATCAAAATGAAGTAGATATACATCAAAACGAAGGAAATATTGATCTTAATGAAGTAAATATGCATCAAAATGAAGTAAAAACGAAGTAAATATGCATCAAAATGAAGTTAATATGCATCGAAATGAAGGAAATGTTGATTGTAATAAAGTAAATATGCATAAAAATGAAGTAAATATGCATCGAAATGAAGGAAATGTTGATTGTAATGAAGTAAATATGCATCAAGATGAATGAAATATGCATTGAAATGAAAGAAGTGATGATCGTAATGAAGTAAATATGCATCGAAAACGAAGTAAATATGCAAAAAAACGTAGTAAATTTTGATCTTAATGAACTAAATATGCATCAAAATGAAGTAAATATGCATTGAAACGAAGAAAATGTTGATCGTAATTAAGTAAATGTGCATCAAAATGAAGTAAATGTGCATCGAAACGAAAGAAATATGCATCAAAACGAAGTAAATATGCATCAAAATGAAGTAAATATTCATCTAAACGAATGAAATGATGATAGAAATGAAGTAAATATACATAAAAAAATGAAGTAAATGTGCATCAAAACGAATTAAATATTCATCGAAATGAAGTAAAAATGCTTTAAAATGAAATATGTATGCATCTAAATGAAAGAAATATTGATCTAATAAAGAAAATATGCGTCAAAATGAAGTAAATATGCATCGAAACGAAGGAAATGTTTATCGTAATGAAGAAAATATGCATCAAAATGAAGTAAATGTGCATAGAAACGAAGGAAATATGAATCGGAACAAAGTAAATATGCTTCAAAATGAAGTAAATATGCATCGAAACGAAGGAAATGTTGATCGTAATGTAGTAATTGTACATCAAAATGAAGTAAATGTGCATCGAAATGAAGGAAATACGCATCGGAATGAAGTAAATATGCATACAAATGAAGTAAATATGCATCAAAATGAAGTAGATATACGTCGAAACGAAGGAAATGTTGATCTTAATGAAGTAAATATGCATCAAAGTGAAGTAAATGTGCATAGAAACGAATGTAATACGCATCAAAACGAAGTAAATATGCATCAAAATGAAGTTAATATGCATCGAAATGAAGGAAATGTTGATCGTAATAATGTAAATATGCATAAAAATGAAGTAAATATGCATCGAAATGAAGGAAATGTTGATCGTAATGAAGTAAATATGCATCAAGATGAATTAAATATGCAGTGAAACGAAAGAAGTGATGATCGTAATGAAGTAAATATGCATCGAAAACGAAGTAAATATGAAAAAAAACATAGTAAATTTTGACCTTAATGAAGTAAATATGCATCAAAATGAGGTAAATATGCATTGAAACGAAGAAAATGTTGATCGTAATTAAGTAAATGTGCATCAAAATGAAGTAAATGTGCATCGAAACGAAAGAAATATGCATCAAAATGAAAAAAATATTCATCTAAACGAAGGAAATGTTGATAGTAATGAAGTAAATATAGATAAAAAATGAAGTAATTGTGCATCAAAACGAATTAAATATTCAACGAAATGAAGTAAAAATGCATTAAAATGAAATATGTATGCATCTAAACGAAATTAATATTGATCTAATAAAGAAAATATGCGTCAAAATGAAGTAAATATACATCGAAACGAAGGAAATGTTTATCGTAATGAAGAAAATATGCATCAAAATTAAGTAAATGTGCATAGAAACGAAGGAAATATGAATCGGAACAAAGTAAATATGCATCAAAATGAAGTTAATATGCATCGAAATGAAGGAAATGTTGATCGTAATAAAGTAAATATGCATAAAAATGAAGTAAATATGCATCGAAATGAAGGAAATGTTGATTGTAATGAAGTAAATATGCATCAAGATGAATTAAATATGCATTGAAATGAAAGAAGTGATGATCGTAATGAAGTACATATGCATCGAAAACGAAGTAAATATGCAAAAAAACGTAGTAAATTTTGATCTTAATGAAGTAAATATGCATCAAAATGAAGTAAATATGCATTGAAACGAAGAAAATGTTGATCGTAATTAAGTAAATGTGCATCAAAATGAAGTAAATGTGCATCGAAACGAAAGAAATATGCATCAAAACGATGTAAATATGCATCAAAATGAAGTAAATATTCATCTAAACGAATGAAATGTTGATAGTAATGAAGTAAATATACATAAAAAAATGAAGTAAATGTGCATCAAAACGAATTAAATATTCATCGAAATGAAGTAAAAATGCTTTAAAATGAAATATGTATGCATCTAAATGAAAGAAATATTGATCTAATAAAGAAAATATGCGTCTAAATGAAGTAAATGTGCATAGAAACGAAGGAAATCTTTATCGTAATGAAGAAAATATGCATCAAAATTAAGTAAATGTGCATAGAAACGAAGGAAATATGCATTAGAACGAAGTAAATATGCATCAAAATGAAGTAAATAAGCATCCAAACGAATGAAATGTTGATCTTAATGAAATAAATATGCATCAAAATAAAGTAAATATGCATCGAAACGAAAAAATTTTGATTGTAATGAAGTAAATAAGCATTAAAATTTAGCAAATATGCATCAAAACGAAGGACATATTGATTTCAATGAAGTAAATATGCATCAAAATGAAGTAAATATGCATCGAAATGAAGGAAATGTTCACCGTAATGAAGTAAATATGCATCAAAATTAAGTAAATGTGCATCAAAACAAAGGAAATATGCATCGAAACGAAGTAAATATGCATCAAAATGAAGTAAATATACATCTAAACGAAGGAAATGTTGATCGTAATGAATTAAATATGCATCAAAATAAAGTTAATATGCATCGAAACGAAGGAAATATTGATATTAATGAAGTAAATATTTATCAAAATGTAGTAAATATGCATCGAAACGAAGGAAATATTGATCTTAATGAAGGATATACTCTTCAAAATGAAGTATATATGCATCAAAATGAAGGAAATGTTGATCGTAATGAAGTAATTATACATCAAAATGAAGTAAATGTGCATCGAAATGAAGGAAATACGCATCAAAACGAAGTAAATATGCATCAAAATGAAGTAAATGTGCATCGAAACAAAAGAAATATGTATCGAAACAAAGTAAATATGCATCAAGATGAAGTTAATAATTCATCTAAACGAATGAAATGTTGATAGTAATGAAGTAAATATATATAAAAAATGAAATAAATGTGCATCAAAAAGAATTAAATATTCATTGAAATGAAGTAAAAATGTATTAAAATGAAATATGTATGCATCTAAATGAAAGAAATATTGATCTAATAAAGAAAATATGCATCAAAATGAAGTAAATATGCATCGAAACGAAGGAAATGTTTATCGTAATGAAGAAAATATGCATCAAAATGAAGTAAATTTGCATAGAAACGAAGGAAATATGAATCGGAACAAAGTAAATATGCATCAAAATGAAGTAAATATGCATTGAAACGAATGAAATGTTGATCGTAATGTAGTAATTGTACATCAAAATGAAGTAAATGTGCATCGAAATGAAGGAAATACGCATCGGAATGAAGTAAATATGCATACAAATGAAGTAAATATGCAGCAAAATGAATTGTAATAAAGTAAATATGCATCAAAATGAAGTAGATATACATCGAAACCAAGGAAATGTTGATCTTAATGAAGTAAATATGCATCAAATGAAGTAAATGTGCATAGAAACGAAGGAAATACGCATCAAAAGGAAGTAAATATGCATCAAAATGAAGTTAATATGCATCGAAATGAAGGAAATGTTGATCGTAATAAAGTAAATATGCATAAAAATGAATTAAATATGCATCGAAATGAAGGAAATGTTGATCGTAATAGAGTAAATATGCATCAAGATGAATTAAATATGCATTGAAAAGAAAGAAGTGATGATCGTAATGAAGTAAATATGCATCGAAAATGAAGTAAATTTGCAAAAAAACGTAGTAAATTTTGATCTTAATGAAGTAAATATGCATCAAAATGAAGTAAATATGCATTGAAACCAAGAAAATGTTGATCGTAATTAAGTAAATGTGCATCAAAATGAAGTAAATGTGCATCGAAACGAAAGAAATATGCATCAAAACTAAGTAAATATTCATCTAAACGAATGAAATGTTGATAGTAATGAAGTAAATATACATAAAAAAATGAAGTAAATGTGCATCAAAACGAATTAAATATTCATCGAAATGAAGTAAAAATGCTTTAAAATGAAATATGTATGCGTCTAAATGAAAGAAATATTGATCTAATAAAGAAAATATGCGTCTAAATGAAGTAAATGTGCATAGAAACGAAGGAAATGTTTATCGTAATGAAGAAAATATGCATCAAAATGAAGTAAATGTGCATAGAAACGAAGGAAATATGCATCGAAACGAAGTAAATATGCATCAAAATGAAGTAAATAAGCATCAAAACGAATGAAATGTTGATCTTAATGAAATAAATATGCATCAAAATGAAGTAAATATGCACCGAAACGAAAAATTTTGATCGCAATGAAGTAAATAAGCATCAAAATTTATTAAATATGCATCAAAACGAAGGACATATTGATCTCAATGAAGTAAATATGCATCAAAATGAAGTAAATATACATCGAAATGAAGGAAATGTTCATCGTAATGAAGTAAATATGCATCAAAATTAAGTAAATGTGCATCAAAACGAAGGAAATATGCATCGAAACGAAGTAAATATGCATCAAAATGAAGTAAATATACATCTAAACGAAGGAAATGTTGATCGTAATGAATTAAATATGCATCAAAATAAAGTTAATATGCATCGAAACGAAGGAAATATTGATATTAATGAAGTAAATATTTATCAAAATGTAGTAAATATGCATCGAAACAAAGGAAATGTTGATCTTAATGAAGGAAATACACATCAAAATGAAGTATATATGCATCAAAATGAAGCAAATGTTGATCGTAATGAAGTGTTTATACATCAAAATGAAGTAATTGTGCGTCGAAATGAAGGAAATGCGCATCGGAACAAAGTATATATTCATCAAAATGAAGTAAATATGCATCGAAACGAAGGAAATGTTGATCTTAAAGAAGGAAATATGCATCAAAATGAAGTAGATAAAAATCAAAACGAAGGAAATGTTGATCGTAATGAAGTAAATATGCATCAAAATGAAGTAAATGTGCACAGAAACGAAGGAAATATGCATCAAAACAAAGTAAATATGTATCAAAATGAAGTAAATATGCATCGAAATGAAGGAAATGTTGATCGTAATAAAGTAAATATGCATAAAAATGAAGTAAATATGCATCGAAATGAAGGAAATGTTGATCGTAATGAAGTAAATATGCATCAAAATGAATTAAAAATGCATCGAAACGAAAGAAATGATGATCTTAATGAAGTAAATATGCATCAAAATGAAGTAAATGTGCATAGAAACGAAAAAAATGATGATCGTAATGTAGTAATTGTGCATCAAAATGAAGTAAATGTGCATCGAAATGAAGGAAATACGCATCGGAATGAAGTAAATATGCATAAAATTGAAGTAAATATGCATCAAAACGAAATTAATATTGATCATAATAAAGTAAATATGCATCAAAATGAAGTAGATATACATCGAAACGAAGGAAATGTTGATCTTAATGAAGTAAATATGCATCAAAATGAAGTAAATGTGCATAGAAACGAAGGTAATACGCATCAAAACGAAGTAAATATGCATCAAAATGAAGTTAATATGCATCGAAATGAAGGAAATGTTGATCGTAATAAAGTAAATATGCATAAAAATGAAGTAAATATGCATCGAAATGAAGAAAATGTTGATTGTAATGAAGTAAATATGCATCAAGATGAATTAAATATGCATTGAAATGAAAGAAGTGATGATCATAATGAAGTAAATATGCATCAAAAACGAAGTAAATATGCAAAAAAACGTATTAAATTTTGATCTTAATGAAGTAAATATGCATCAAAATGAAGTAAATATGCATCGAAACGAAAGAAATGTTGATCGCAATTAAGTAAATATGCATCAAAATGAAGTAAATGTGCATTGAAACGAAAGAAATATGCATCAAAACGAAGTAAATATGCATCAAAATGAAGTAAATATTCATCTAAACGAAGGAAATATTGATAGTAATGAAGTAAATATAGATAAAAAATGAAGTAATTGTGCATCAAAACGAATTAAATATTCATCGAAATGAAGTAAAAATGCATTAATATGAAATATGTATGCATCTAAACGAAAGAAATATCGATCTAATAAAGAAAATTTGCGTCAAAATGAAGTAAATATGCATCAAAACGAAGGAAATGTTTATCGTAATGAAGAAAATATGCATCAAAATGAAGTAAATGTGCATAAAAACGAAGGAAATATGCATCGGAACGAAGTAAATATGCATCAAAATGAAGTAAATATGCATCAAAACGAAGGAAATGTTGATCGTAATGTAGTAACTATACATCAAAATGAAGTAAATGTGCATCGAAATGAAGGAAATACGCATCGGAACGAAGTAAATATGCATACAAATGAAGTAAATATGCATCAAAATGAAATAAATGTTGATCGTAATAAAGTAAATATGCAACAACATGAAGTAGATATAAATCGAAACGAAGGAAATGTTGATCTTAATGAAGTAAATATGCATCAAAATGAAGTAAATGTGCATAGAAACGAAGGAAATACGCATCAAAACGAAGTTAATATGCATCGAAATGAATGAAATGTTGATCGTAATAAAGTAAATATAGATAAAAAATGAAGTAATTGTGCATCAAAACGAATTAAATATTCAACGAAATGAAGTAAAAATGCATTAAAATGAAATATGTATGCATCTAAATGAAAGAAATATTGATCTAATAAAGAAAATATGCGTCAAAATGAAGTAAATGTGCATCGAAACGAAGGAAATGTTTATCGTAATGAAGAAAATATGCATCAAAATGAAGTAAATGTGCATAGAAACTAAGGAAATATGAATCGGAACAAAGTAAATATGCATCAAAATGAAGTAAATATGCATGGAAACGAATGAAATGTTGATCGTAATGTAGTAATTGTACATCAAAATGAAGTAAATGTGCATCGAAATGAAGGAAATACGCATCGGAATGAAGTAAATATGCATACAAATGAAGTAAATATGCATCAAAACGAAATTAATATTGATCGTAATAAAGTAAATATGCATCAAAATGAAGTAGATATACATCGAAACGAAGGAAATGTTGATCTTAATGAAGTAAATATGCATCAAAATGAAGTAAATGTGCATAGAAACGAAGGTAATACGCATCAAAACGAAGTAAATATGCATCAAAATGAAGTTAATATGCATCGAAATGAAGGAAATGTTGATCGTAATAAAGTAAATATGCATAAAAATGAAGTAAATATGCATTGAAATGAAGGAAATGTTGATTGTAATGAAGTAAATATGCTTCAAGATGAATTAAATATGCATTGAAATGAAAGAAGTGATGATCGTAATGAAGTAAATATGCATCGAAAACGAAGTAAATATGCAAAAAAAACGTAGTAAATTTTGATCTTAATGAAGTAAATATGGATCAAAATGAAGTAAATATGCATTGAAACGAAGAAAATGTTGATCGTAATTAAGTAAATGTGCATCAAAATGAAGTAAATGTGCATAGAAACGAAAGAAATATGCATCAAAACGAATTAAATATGCATCAAAATGAAGTAAATATTCATCTAAACGAATGAAATGTTGATAGTAATGAAGTAAATATGCATAAAAAAATGAAGTAAATGTGCATCAAAACGAATTAAATATTCATCGAAATGAAGTAAAAATGCTTTAAAATGAAATATGTATGCATCTAAATGAAAGAAATATTGATCTAATAAAGAAAATATGCTTCTAAATGAAGTAAATATGCATAGAAACGAAGGAAATCTTTATTGTAATGAAGAAAATATGCATCAAAATGAAGTAAATGTACATAGAAACGAAGGAAATATGCATCAGAACGAAGTAAATATGCATCAAAATGAAGTAAATAAGCATCAAAACTAATGAAATGTTGATCTTAATGAAATAAATATGCATCAAAATAAAGTAAATATGCATCGAAACGAAAAAATTTTGATCATAATGAAGTAAATAAGCATCAAAATTTAGCAAATATGCATCAAAACGAAGGACATATTGATCTCAATAAAGTAAATATACATCAAAATGAAGTAAATATGCATCGAAATGAAGGAAATGTTCATCGTAATGAAGTAAATATGCATCAAAATTAAGTAAATGTGCATCAAAACGAAGGAAATATGCATCGAAACGAAGTAAATATGCATCAAAATGAAGTAAATATGCATCAAAACGAAGGAAATGTTGATCGTAATGTAGTAACTATACATTAAAATGAAGTAAATGTGCATCGAAATGAAGGAAATACGCATCGGAACGAAGTAAATATGCATACAAATGAAGTAAATATGCATCAAAATGAAATAAATGTTGATCGTAATAAAGTAAATATGCAACAACATGAAGTAGATATAAATCGAAACGAAGGAAATGTTGATCTTAATGAAGTAAATATGCATCAAAATGAAGTAAATGTGCATAGAAACGAAGGAAATACGCATCAAAACGAAGTTAATATGCATCGAAATGAATGAAATGTTGATCGTAATAAAGTAAATATAGATAAAAAATGAAGTAATTGTGCATCAAAACGAATTAAATATTCAACGAAATGAAGTAAAAATGCATTAAAATGAAATATGTATGCATCTAAATGAAAGAAATATTGATCTAATAAAGAAAATATGCGTCAAAATGAAGTAAATTTGCATCGAAACGAAGGAAATGTTTATCGTAATGAAGAAAATATGCATCAAAATGAAGTAAATGTGCATAGAAACTAAGGAAATATGAATCGGAACAAAGTAAATATGCATCAAAATGAAGTAAATATGCATGGAAACGAATGAAATGTTGATCGTAATGTAGTAATTGTACATCAAAATGAAGTAAATGTGCATCGAAATGAAGGAAATACGCATCGGAATGAAGTAAATATGCATACAAATGAAGTAAATATGCATCAAAACGAAATTAATATTGATCGTAATAAAGTAAATATGCATCAAAATGAAGTAGATATACATCGAAACGAAGGAAATGTTGATCTTAATGAAGTAAATATGCATCAAAATGAAGTAAATGTGCATAGAAACGAAGGTAATACGCATCAAAACGAAGTAAATATGCATCAAAATGAAGTTAATATGCATCGAAATGAAGGAAATGTTGATCGTAATAAAGTAAATATGCATAAAAATGAAGTAAATATGCATTGAAATGAAGGAAATGTTGATTGTAATGAAGTAAATATGCTTCAAGATGAATTAAATATGCATTGAAATGAAAGAAGTGATGATCGTAATGAAGTAAATATGCATCGAAAACGAAGTAAATATGCAAAAAAAACGTAGTAAATTTTGATCTTAATGAAGTAAATATGGATCAAAATGAAGTAAATATGCATTGAAACGAAGAAAATGTTGATCGTAATTAAGTAAATGTGCATCAAAATGAAGTAAATGTGCATAGAAACGAAAGAAATATGCATCAAAACGAATTAAATATGCATCAAAATGAAGTAAATATTCATCTAAACGAATGAAATGTTGATAGTAATGAAGTAAATATACATAAAAAAAATGAAGTAAATGTGCATCAAAACGAATTAAATATTCATCGAAATGAAGTAAAAATGCTTTAAAATGAAATATGTATGCATCTAAATGAAAGAAATATTGATCTAATAAAGAAAATATGCGTCTAAATGAAGTAAATATGCATAGAAACGAAGGAAATCTTTATTGTAATGAAGAAAATATGCATCAAAATGAAGTAAATGTGCATAGAAACGAAGGAAATATGCATCAGAACGAAGTAAATATGCATCAAAATGAAGTAAATAAGCATCAAAACTAATGAAATGTTGATCTTAATGAAATAAATATGCATCAAAATAAAGTAAATATGCATCGAAACGAAAAAATTTTGATCGTAATGAAGTAAATAAGCATCAAAATTTAGCAAATATGCATCAAAACGAAGGACATATTGATCTCAATAAAGTAAATATACATCAAAATGAAGTAAATATGCATCGAAATGAAGGAAATGTTCATCGTAATGAAGTAAATATGCATCAAAATTAAGTAAATGTGCATCAAAACGAAGGAAATATGCATCGAAACGAAGTAAATATGCATCAAAATGAAGTAAATATACATCTAAACGAAAGAAATGTTGATCGTAATGAATTAAATATGCATCAAAATAAAGTTAATATGCATCGAAACGAAGGAAATATTGATATTAATGAAGTAAATATTTATCAAAATGTAGTAAATATGCATCGAAACGAAGGAAATATTGATCTTAATGAAGGAAATACTCATCAAAATGAAGTATATATGCATCAAAATGAAGGAAATGTTGATCGTAATGAAGTAATTATACATCAAAATGAAGTAAATGTGCATCGAAATGAAGGAAATACGCATCGAAACGAAGTAAATATGCATCAAAATGAAGTAAATGTGCATCGAAATGAAAGAAATATGCATCGAAACAAAGTAAATATGCATCAAGATGAAGTTAATATTCATCTAAACGAATGAAATGTTGATAGTAATGAGGTAAATATATATAAAAAATGAAATAAATGTGCATCAAAACGAATTAAATATTCATTGAAATGAAGTAAAAATGCATTAAAATGAAATATGTATGCATCTAAATGAAAGAAATATTGATCTAATAAAGAAAATATGCGTCAAAATGAAGTAAATATGCATCGAAACGATGGAAATGTTTATCGTAATGAAAAAAATATGCATCAAAATTATGTAAATGTGCATAGAAACGAAGGAAATATGCATCAGAACGAAGTAAATATGCATCAAAATGAAGTAAATAAGCATCAAAACGTAAGAAATGTTGATCGTAATGAAATAAATATGCATCTAAATGAAGTAAATATGCATCGAAACGAATGAAATGTTGATCTTAATGAAATAAATATGCATCAAAATAAAGTAAATATGCATCGAAACGAAAAAATTTTGATCGTAATGAAGTAAATAAGCATCAAAATTTAGCAAATATGCATCAAAACGAAGGACATATTGATCTCAATGAAGTAAATATGCATCAAAATGAAGTAAATATGCATCGAAATGAAGGAAATGTTCATCGTAATGAAGTAATTATGCATCAAAATTAAGTAAATGTGCATCAAAACGAAGGAAATATGCATCGAAACGAAGTAAATATGCATCAAAATGAAGTAAATATACATCAAAACGAAGGAAATGTTGATCGTAATGAATTAAATATGCATCAAAATAAAGTTAATATGCATCGAAACGAAGGAAATATTGATATTAATTAAGTAAATATTTATCAAAATGTAGTAAATATGCATCGAAACGAAGGAAATGTTGATCTTAATGAATGAAATACGCATCAAAATGAAGGAAATGTTGATCTTAATGAAGTAATTATACATCAAAATGAAGTAAATGTGCATCGAAATGAAGGAAATACGCATCGAAACGAAGTAAATATGCATCAAAATGAAGTAAATATGCATCGAAACGAAGGAAATGTTGATCTTAAAGAAGGAAATATGCATCAAAATGAAGTAGATAAAAATCAAAACGAAGGAAATGTTGATCGTAATGAAGTAAATATGCATCAAAATGAAGTAAATGTGCATAGAAACGAAGGAAATACGCATTAAAACGAAGTAAATATGTATCAAAATGAAGTAAATATGCATCGAAATGAAGGAAATGTTTATCGTAATAAAGTAAATATGCATAAAAATGAAGTAAATATGCACCGAAATGAAGGAAATGTTGATCGTAATGAAGTAAATATGCATCAAAATGAATTAAAAATGCATCGAAACAAAAGAAATGATGATCTTAATGAAGTAAATATGCATCAAAATGAAGTAAATGTGCATAGAAACGAAAGAAATGATGATCATAATGAAGTAAATAAGCATCAAAATTTAGCAAATATGCATCAAAACGAAGGACATATTGATCTCAATGAAGTAAATATGCATCAAAATGAAGTAAATATGCATCGAAATGAAGGAAATGTTCATCGTAATGAAGTAAATATGCATCAAAATTAAGTAAATGTGCATCAAAACGAAGGAAATATGCATCGAAACGAAGTAAATATGCATCAAAATGAAGTAAATATACATCAAAACGAAGGAAATGTTGATCGTAATGAATTAAATATGCATCAAAATAAAGTTAATATGCATCGAAACGAAGGAAATATTGATATTAATGAAGTAAATATTTATCAAAATGTATTAAATATGCATCGAAACGAAGGAAATATTGATCTTAATGAAGGAAATACTCATCAAAATGAAGTATATATGCATCAAAATGAAGGAAATGTTGATCGTAATGAAGTAATTATACATCAAAATGAAGTAAATGTGCATCGAAATGAAGGAAATACGCATCGAAACGAAGTAAATATGCATCAAAATGAAGTAAATGTGCATCGAAACGAAAGAAATATGCATCGAAACAAAGTAAATATGCATCAAGATGAAGTTAATATTCATCTAAACGAATGAAATGTTGATAGTAATGAGGTAAATATATATAAAAAATGAAATAAATGTGCATCAAAACGAATTAAATATTCATTGAAATGAAGTAAAAATGCATTAAAATGAAATATGTATGCATCTAAATGAAAGAAATATTGATCTAATAAAGAAAATATGCGTCAAAATGAAGTAAATATGCATCGAAACGAAGGAAATGTTTATCGTAATGAAAAAAATATGCATAAAAATGATGTAAATGTGCATAGAAACGAAGGAAATATGCATCAGAACGAAGTAAATATGCATCAAAATGAACTAAATAAGCATCAAAACGTAAGAAATGTTGATCGTAATGAAATAAATATGCATCTAAATGAAGTAAATATGCATCGAAACGAAAAAATTTTGATCGTAATGAAGTAAATAAGCATCAAAATTTAGCAAATATGCATCAAAACGAAGGACATATTGATCTCAATGAAGTAAATATGCATAAAAATGAAGTAAATATGCATCGAAATGAAGGAAATGTTGATCGTAATGAAGTAAATATGCATCAAGATGAAGTAAATGTGCATCAAAACGAAGGAAATATGCATCAAAACGAAGTAAATATGCATCAAAATGAAGTAAATATACATCTAAACGAAGGAAATGTTGATCGTAATGAATTAAATATGCATCAAAATAAAGTTAATATGCATCGAAATGAAGGAAATGTTGATCGCAATTAAGTAAATATGCATCAAAAAGAAGTAAATGTGCATCGAAACGAAAGAAATATGCATCAAAACGAAGTAAATATGCATCAAAATGAAGTAAATATTCATCAAAACGAAGGAAATGTTGATAGTAATGAAGTAAATATAGATAAAAAATGAAGTAATTGTGCATCAAAACGAATTAAATATTCATCGAAATGAAGTAAAAATGCATTAAAAATCGATCTAATAAAGAAAATTTGTGTCAAAATGAAGTAAATATGCATCAAAACGAAGGAAATGTTTATCGTAATGAAGAAAATATGCATCAAAATGAAGTAAATATGCAAATAAACGAAGGAAATATGCATCGGAACGAAGTAAATATGCATCAAAATGAAGTAAATATGCATCAAAACGAAGGAAATGTTGATCGTAATGTAGTAATTATACATCAAAATGAAGTAAATGTGCATCGAAATGAAGGAAATACGCATCGGAACGAAGTAAATATGCATACAAATGAAGTAAATATGCATCAAAATGAAATAAATGATGATCGTAATAAATTAAATATGCAACATAATGAAGTAGATATACATCGAAACGAAGGAAATGTTGATCTTAATGAAGTAAATATGCATCAAAATGAAGTAAATGTGCATAGAAATGAAGGAAATACGCATCAAAACGAAGTTAATATGCATCGAAATGAAGGAAATGTTGATCGTAATAAAGTAAATATGCATCGAAATGAAGTAAATGTTGATCGTAATGAAGTAAATATGCATCAAGATGAATTAAATGTGCATCGAAATGAAAGAAGTGATGATCGTAATGAAGTAAATATGCATCAAAATGAAGTAAATATACATCGGAACGAAGGAAATGTTGATCGCAATTAAGTAAATATGCATCAAAATGAAGTAAATGTGCATCGAAACGAAAGAAATATGCATCAAAACGAAGTAAATATGCATCAAAATAAAAAATATTCATCTAAACAAAGGAAATATTGATAGTAATGAAGTAAATATAGATAAAAAATGAAGTAATTGTGCATCAAAACGAATTAAATATTCATTGAAATGAAGTAAAAATGCATTAAAATGAAATATGTATGCAACTAAATGAAAGAAATATTGATCTAATAAAGAAAATATGCGTCAAAATGAAGTAAATATGCATCGAAACGAAGGAAATGTTTATCGTAATGAAGAAAATATGCATTAAAATGAAGTAAATGTGCATAGAAACGAAGGAAATATGAATCGGAACAAAGTAAATATGCTTCAAAATGAAGTAAATATGCATCGAAACGAAGGAAATGTTGATCGTAATGTAGTAATTGTACATCAAAATGAAGTAAATGTGCATCGAAATGAAGGAAATACGCATCGGAATGAAGTAAATATGCATACAAATGAAGTAAATATGCATCAAAACGAAATTAATATTGATCGTAATAAAGTAAATATGCATCAAAATGAAGTAGATATACATCGAAACGAAGGAAATGTTGATCTTAACGAAGTAAATATGCATCAAAGTGAAGTAAATGTGCATAGAAACGAACGTAATACGCATCAAAACGAAGTAAATATGTATCAAAATGAAGTTAATATGCATCGAAATGAAGGAAATGTTGATCGTAATAAAGTAAATATGCATAAAAATGAAGTAAATATGCATCGAAATGAAGGAAATGTTGATCGTAATAGAGTAAATATGCATCAAGATGAATTAAATATGCATTGAAAAGAAAGAAGTGATGATCGTAATGAAGTAAATATGCATCGAAAATGAAGTAAATTTGCAAAAAAACGTAGTAAATTTTGATCTTAATGAAGTAAATATGCATCAAAATGAAGTAAATATGCATTGAAACCAAGAAAATGTTGATCGTAATTAAGTAAATGTGCATCAAAATGAAGTAAATGTGCATCGAAACGAAAGAAATATGCATCAAAACTAAGTAAATATTCATCTAAACGAATGAAATGTTGATAGTAATGAAGTAAATATACATAAAAAAATGAAGTAAATGTGCATCAAAACGAATTAAATATTCATCGAAATGAAGTAAAAATGCTTTAAAATGAAATATGTATGCGTCTAAATGAAAGAAATATTGATCTAATAAAGAAAATATGCGTCTAAATGAAGTAAATGTGCATAGAAACGAAGGAAATGTTTATCGTAATGAAGAAAATATGCATCAAAATGAAGTAAATGTGCATAGAAACGAAGGAAATATGCATCGAAACGAAGTAAATATGCATCAAAATGAAGTAAATAAGCATCAAAACGAATGAAATGTTGATCTTAATGAAATAAATATGCATCAAAATGAAGTAAATATGCACCGAAACGAAAAATTTTGATTGCAATGAAGTAAATAAGCATCAAAATTTATTAAATATGCATCAAAACGAAGGACATATTGATCTCAATGAAGTAAATATGCATCAAAATGAAGTAAATATACATCGAAATGAAGGAAATGTTCATCGTAATGAAGTAAATATGCATCAAAATTAAGTAAATGTGCATCAAAACGAAGGAAATATGCATCGAAACGAAGTAAATATGCATCAAAATGAAGTAAATATACATCTAAACGAAGGAAATGTTGATCGTAATGAATTAAATATGCATCAAAATAAAGTTAATATGCATCGAAACGAAGGAAATATTGATATTAATGAAGTAAATATTTATCAAAATGTAGTAAATATGCATCGAAACAAAGGAAATGTTGATCTTAATGAATGAAATACACATCAAAATGAAGTATATATGCATCAAAATGAAGCAAATGTTGATCGTAATGAAGTGTTTATACATCAAAATGAAGTAATTGTGCGTCGAAATGAAGGAAATACGCATCGGAACAAAGTATATATGCATCAAAATGAAGTAAATATGCATCGAAACGAAGGAAATGTTGATCTTAAAGAAGGAAATATGCATCAAAATGAAGTAGATAAAAATCAAAACGAAGGAAATGTTGATCGTAATGAAGTAAATATGCATCAAAATGAAGTAAATGTGCATAGAAACGAAGGAAATATGCATCAAAACAAAGTAAATATGTATCAAAATGAAGTAAATATGCATCGAAATGAAGGAAATGTTGATCGTAATAAAGTAAATATGCATAAAAATGAAGTAAATATGCATCGAAATGAAGGAAATGTTGATCGTAATGAAGTAAATATGCATCAAAATGAATTAAAAATGCATCGAAACGAAAGAAATGATGATCTTAATGAAGTAAATATGCATCAAAATGAAGTAAATGTGCATAGAAACGAAAAAAATGATGATCGTAATGTAGTAATTGTGCATCAAAATGAAGTAAATGTGCATCGAAATGAAGGAAATACGCATCGGAATGAAGTAAATATGCATACAATTGAAGTAAATATGCATCAAAACGAAATTAATATTGATTGTAATAAAGTAAATATGCATCAAAATGAAGTAGATATACATCGAAACGAAGGAAATGTTGATCTTAATGAAGTAAATATGCATCAAAATGAAGTAAATGTGCATAGAAACGAAGGTAATACGCATCAAAACGAAGTAAATATGCATCAAAATGAAGTTAATATGCATCGAAATGAAGGAAATGTTGATCGTAATAAAGTAAATATGCATAAAAATGAAGTAAATATGCATTGAAATGAAGGAAATGTTGATTGTAATGAAGTAAATATGCATCAAGATGAATTAAATATGCATTGAAATGAAAGAAGTGATGATCGTAATGAAGTAAATATGCATCGAAAACGAAGTAAATATGCAAAAAAAACGTAGTAAATTTTGATCTTAATGAAGTAAATATGGATCAAAATGAAGTAAATATGCATTGAAACGAAGAAAATGTTGATCGTAATTAAGTAAATGTGCATCAAAATGAAGTAAATGTGCATCGAAACGAAAGAAATATGCATCAAAACGAATTAAATATGCATCAAAATGAAGTAAATATTCATCTAAACGAAGGAAATATTGATAGTAATGAAGTAAATATAGATAAAAAATGAAGTAATTGTGCATCAAAACGAATTAAATATTCATCGAAATGAAGTAAAAATGCATTAATATGAAATATGTATGCATCTAAACGAAAGAAATATCGATCTAATAAAGAAAATTTGCGTCAAAATGAAGTAAATATGCATCAAAACGAAGGAAATGTTTATCGTAATGAAGAAAATATGCATCAAAATGAAGTAAATGTGCATAAAAACGAAGGAAATATGCATCGGAACGAAGTAAATATGCATCAAAATGAAGTAAATATGCATCAAAACGAAGGAAATGTTGATCGTAATGTAGTAACTATACATCAAAATGAAGTAAATGTGCATCGAAATGAAGGAAATACGCATCGGAACGAAGTAAATATGCATACAAATGAAGTAAATATGCAACAAAATGAAATAAATGTTGATCGTAATAAAGTAAATATGCAACAACATGAAGTAGATATACATCGAAACGAAGGAAATGTTGATCTTAATGAAGTAAATATGCATCAAAATGAAGTAAATGTGCATAGAAACGAAGGAAATACGCATCAAAACGAAGTTAATATG
Source organism: Pogostemon cablin (assembly GCA_023678885.1). Taxonomy (NCBI): domain Eukaryota; kingdom Viridiplantae; phylum Streptophyta; class Magnoliopsida; order Lamiales; family Lamiaceae; genus Pogostemon; species Pogostemon cablin. Next base: position 46,195 of record JAHCLQ010000363.1, read on the forward strand.
CATCGAAATGAATGAAATGTTGATCGTAATAAAGTAAATATAGATAAAAAATGAAGTAATTGTGCATCAAAACGAATTAAATATTCAACGAAATGAAGTAAAAATGCATTAAAATGAAATATGTATGCATCTAAATGAAAGAAATATTGATCTAATAAAGAAAATATGCGTCAAAATGAAGTAAATGTGCATCGAAACGAAGGAAATGTTTATCGTAATGAAGAAAATATGCATCAAAATGAAGTAAATGTGCATAGAAACTAAGGAAATATGAATCGGAACAAAGTAAATATGCATCAAAATGAAGTAAATATGCATGGAAACGAATGAAATGTTGATCGTAATGTAGTAATTGTACATCAAAATGAAGGAAATGTGCATCGAAATGAAGGAAATACGCATCGGAATGAAGTAAATATGCATACAAATGAAGTAAATATGCATCAAAACGAAATTAATATTGATCGTAATAAAGTAAATATGCATCAAAATGAAGTAGATATACATCGAAACGAAGGAAATGTTGATCTTAATGAAGTAAATATGCATCAAAATGAAGTAAATGTGCATAGAAACGAAGGTAATACGCATCAAAACGAAGTAAATATGCATCAAAATGAAGTTAATATGCATCGAAATGAAGGAAATGTTGATCGTAATAAAGTAAATATGCATAAAAATGAAGTAAATATGCATCGAAATGAAGAAAATGTTGATTGTAATGAAGTAAATATGCATCAAGATGAATTAAATATGCATTGAAATGAAAGAAGTGATGATCGTAATGAAGTAAATATGCATCAAAAACGAAGTAAATATGCAAAAAAACGTATTAAATTTTGATCTTAATGAAGTAAATATGCATCAAAATGAAGTAAATATGCATCGAAACGAAAGAAATGTTGATCGCAATTAAGTAAATATGCATCAAAATGAAGTAAATGTGCATTGAAACGAAAGAAATATGCATCAAAACGAAGTAAATATGCATCAAAATGAAGTAAATATTCATCTAAACGAAGGAAATATTGATAGTAATGAAGTAAATATAGATAAAAAATGAAGTAATTGTGCATCAAAACGAATTAAATATTCATCGAAATGAAGTAAAAATGCATTAATATGAAATATGTATGCATCTAAACGAAAGAAATATCGATCTAATAAAGAAAATTTGCGTCAAAATGAAGTAAATATGCATCAAAACGAAGGAAATGTTTATCGTAATGAAGAAAATATGCATCAAAATGAAGTAAATGTGCATAAAAACGAAGGAAATATGCATCGGAACGAAGTAAATATGCATCAAAATGAAGTAAATATGCATCAAAACGAAGGAAATGTTGATCGTAATGTAGTAACTATACATCAAAATGAAGTAAATGTGCATCGAAATGAAGGAAATACGCATCGGAACGAAGTAAATATGCATACAAATGAAGTAAATATGCATCAAAATGAAATAAATGTTGATCGTAATAAAGTAAATATGCAACAACATGAAGTAGATATACATCGAAACGAAGGAAATGTTGATCTTAATGAAGTAAATATGCATCAAAATGAAGTAAATGTGCATAGAAACGAAGGAAATACGCATCAAAACGAAGTTAATATGCATCGAAATGAATGAAATGTTGATCGTAATAAAGTAAATATAGATAAAAAATGAAGAAATTGTGCATCAAAACGAATTAAATATTCAACGAAATGAAGTAAAAATGCATTAAAATGAAATATGTATGCATCTAAATGAAAGAAATATTGATCTAATAAAGAAAATATGCGTCAAAATGAAGTAAATGTGCATCGAAACGAAGGAAATGTTTATCGTAATGAAGAAAATATGCATCAAAATGAAGTAAATGTAGATAGAAACTAAGGAAATATGAATCGGAACAAAGTAAATATGCATCAAAATGAAGTAAATATGCATGGAAACGAATGAAATGTTGATCGTAATGTAGTAATTGTACATCAAAATGAAGGAAATGTGCATCGAAATGAAGGAAATACGCATCGGAATGAAGTAAATATGCATACAAATGAAGTAAATATGCATCAAAACGAAATTAATATTGATCGTAATAAAGTAAATATGCATCAAAATGAAGTAGATATACATCGAAACGAAGGAAATATTGATCTTAATGAAGTAAATATGCATCAAAATGAAGTAAATGTGCATAGAAACGAAGGTAATACGCATCAAAACGAAGTAAATATGCATCAAAATGAAGTTAATATGCATCGAAATGAAGGAAATGTTGATCGTAATAAAGTAAATATGCATAAAAATGAAGTAAATATGCATTGAAATGAAGGAAATGTTGATTGTAATGAAGTAAATATGCATCAAGATGAATTAAATATGCATTGAAATGAAAGAAGTGATGATCGTAATGAAGTAAATATGCATCGAAAACGAAGTAAATATGCAAAAAAAACGTAGTAAATTTTGATCTTAATGAAGTAAATATGGATCAAAATGAAGTAAATATGCATTGAAACGAAGAAAATGTTGATCGTAATTAAGTAAATGTGCATCAAAATGAAGTAAATGTGCATCGAAACGAAAGAAATATGCATCAAAACGAATTAAATATGCATCAAAATGAAGTAAATATTCATCTAAACGAATGAAATGTTGATAGTAATGAAGTAAATATACATAAAAAAAATGAAGTAAATGTGCATCAAAACGAATCAAATATTCATCGAAGTGAAGTAAAAATGCTTTAAAATGAAATATGTATGCATCTAAATGAAAAAATATTGATCTAATAAAGAAAATATGCATCTAAATGAAGTAAATATGCATAGAAACGAAGGAAATCTTTATTGTAATGAAGAAAATATGAATCAAAATGAAGTAAATGTGCATAGAAACGAAGGAAATATGCATCAGAACGAAGTAAATATGCATCAAAATGAAGTAAATAAGCATCAAAACTAATGAAATGTTGATCTTAATGAAATAAATATGCATCAAAATAAAGTAAATATGCATCGAAACGAAAAAATTTTGATCGTAATGAAGTAAATAAGCATCAAAATTTAGCAAATATGCATCAAAACGAAGGACATATTGATCTCAATGAAGTAAATATACATCAAAATGAAGTAAATATGCATCGAAATGAAGGAAATGTTCATCGTAATGAAGTAAATATGCATCAAAATTAAGTAAATGTGCATCAAAACGAAGGAAATATGCATCGAAACGAAGTAAATATGCATCAAAATGAAGTAAATATACATCTAAACGAAAGAAATGTTGATCGTAATGAATTAAATATGCATCAAAATAAAGTTAATATGCATCGAAACGAAGGAAATATTGATATTAATGAAGTAAATATTTATCAAAATGTAGTAAATATGCATCAAAACGAAGGAAATATTGATCTTAATGAAGGAAATACTCATCAAAATGAAGTATATATGCATCAAAATGAGGAAATGTTGATCGTAATGAAGTAATTATACATCAAAATGAAGTAAATGTGCATCGAAATGAAGGAAATACGCATCGAAACGAAGTAAATATGCATCAAAATGAAGTAAATGTGCATCGAAATGAAAGAAATATGCATCGAAACAAAGTAAATATGCATCAAGATGAAGTTAATATTCATCTAAACGAATGAAATGTTGATAGTAATGAGGTAAATATATATAAAAAATGAAATAAACGTGCATCAAAACGAATTAAATATTCATTGAAATGAAGTAAAAATGCATTAAAATGAAATATGTATGCATCTAAATGAAAGAAATATTGATCTAATAAAGAAAATATGCGTCAAAATGAAGTAAATATGCATCGAAACGATGGAAATGTTTATCGTAATGAAAAAAATATGCATCAAAATTATGTAAATGTGCATAGAAACGAAGGAAATATGCATCAGAACGAAGTAAATATGCATCAAAATGAAGTAAATAAGCATCAAAACGTAAGAAATGTTGATCGTAATGAAATAAATATGCATCTAAATGAAGTAAATATGCATCGAAACGAATGAAATGTTGATCTTAATGAAATAAATATGCATCAAAATAAAGTAAATATGCATCGAAACGAAAAAATTTTGATCGTAATGAAGTAAATAAGCATCAAAATTTAGCAAATATGCATCAAAACGAAGGACATATTGATCTCAATGAAGTAAATATGCATCAAAATGAAGTGAATATGCATCGAAATGAAAGAAATGTTCATCGTAATGAAGTAAATATGCATCAAAATTAAGTAAATGTGCATCAAAACGAAGGAAATATGCATCGAAACGAAGTAAATATGCATCAAAATGAAGTAAATATACATCAAAACGAAGGAAATGTTGATCGTAATGAATTAAATATGCATCAAAATAAAGTTAATATGCATCGAAACGAAGGAAATATTGATATTAATGAAGTATTTATTTATCAAAATGTAGTAAATATGCATCGAAACGAAGGAAATGTTGATCTTAATGAATGAAATACGCATCAAAATGAAGTTAATATGCATCAAAATGAAGGAAATGTTGATCTTAATGAAGTAATTATACATCAAAATGAAGTAAATGTGCATCGAAATGAAGGAAATACGCATCGAAACGAAGTAAATATGCATCAAAATGAAGTAAAGATGCATCGAAACGAAGGAAATGTTGATCTTAAAGAAGGAAATATGCATCAAAATGAAGTAGATAAAAATCAAAACGAAGGAAATGTTGATCGTAATGAAGTAAATATGCATCAAAATGAAGTAAATGTGCATAGAAACGAAGGAAATGCGCATTAAAACGAAGTAAATATGTATCAAAATGAAGTAAATATGCATCGAAATGAAGGAAATGTTTATCGTAATAAAGTAAATATGCATAAAAATGAAGTAAATATGCACCGAAATGAAGGAAATGTTGATCGTAATGAAGTAAATATGCATCAAAATGAATTAAAAATGCATCGAAACAAAAGAAATGATGATCTTAATGAAGTAAATATGCATCAAAATGAAGTAAATGTGCATAGAAACGAAAGAAATGATGATCGTAATGAAGTAAATAAGCATCAAAATTTAGCAAATATTCATCAAAACGAAGGACATATTGATCTCAATGAAGTAAATATGCATCAAAATGAAGTAAATATGCATCGAAATGAAGGAAATGTTCATCGTAATGAAGTAAATATGCATCAAAATTAAGTAAATGTGCATCAAAACGAAGGAAATATGCATCGAAACGAAAGAAATGATGATCGTAATGAAGTAAATATGCATCAAAAATGAAGTAAATATGCAAAAGAACGTAGTAAATTTTGATCTTAATGAAGTAAATATGCATCAAAACGAAGTAAATATGCATCGAAATGAAGGAAATGTTGATCGTAATTAAGTAAATATGCATCAAAATGAAGTAAATGTGCATAGAAACGAAGGAAATACGCATCAAAACGAAGTAAATATGCATCAAAATGAAGTTAATATGCATCGAAATGAAGGAAATGTTGATCGTAATAAAAAAAATATGCATAAAAATGATGTAAATATGCATCGAAATGAAGGAAATGTTGATCGTATTGAAGTAAATATGCATCAAGATGAATTAAATATGCATCGAAACGAAAGAAGTGATGATCGTAATGAAGTAAATATGCATCGAAAATGAAGTAAATATGCAAAAAAACATAGTAAATTTTGATCTTAATGAAGTAAATATGCATCAAAATGAAGTAAATATGCATTGAAACGAAGAAAATGTTGATCGTAATTAAGTAAATGTGCATCAAAATGAAGTTAATGTGCATCGAAACGAAAGAAATATGCATCAAAACGAAGTAAATATGCATCAAAATGAAGTAAATATTCATCTAAACGAATGAAATGTTGATAGTAATGAAGTAAATATACATAAAAAAATGAAGTAAATGTGCATCAAAACGAATTAAATATTCATCGAAATGAAGTAAAAATGCTTTAAAATGAAATATGTATGCATTTAAATGAAAGAAATATTGATCTAATAAAGAAAATATGCGTCTAAATGAAGTAAATGCGCATAGAAACGAAGGAAATGTTTATCGTAATGAAAAAAATATGCATCAAAATGAAGTAAATGTGCATAGAAACGAAGGAAATATGCATCCGAACGAAGTAAATATGCAACAAAATAAAGTAAATATGCATCAAAACGAATGAAATGTTGATCTTAATGAAATAAATATGCATCAAAATGAAGTAAATACGCATCAAAATTTAGCATGCATCAAAACGAAGGACATATTGATCTCAATGAAGTAAATATGCATCAAAATATGAATCAAAATGAAGTAAATATGCAACAAAATGAAGTAAATATACATCAAAACGAAGGAAATGTTGATCGTAATGAATTAAATATGCATCAAAATAAAGTTAATATGCATCGAAACGAAGGAAATATTGATATTAATGAAGTAAATATTTATCAAAATGTAGTAAATATGCATCGAAACGAAGGAAATATTGATCTTAATGAAGGAAATACTCATCAAAATGAAGTATATATGCATCAAAATGAAAGAAATGTTGATCGTAATGAAGTAATTATACATCAAAATGAAGTAAATGTGCATCGAAATGAAGGAAATACACATCGAAACGAAGTAAATATGCATCAAAATGAAGTAAATGTGCATCGAAATGAAAGAAATATGCATCGAAACAAAGTAAATATGCATCAAGATGAAGTTAATATTCATCTAAACGAATGAAATGTTGATAGTAATGAGGTAAATATATATAAAAAATGAAATAAATGTGCATCAAAACGAATTAAATATTCATTGAAATGAAGTAAAAATGCATTAAAATGAAATATGTATGCATCTAAATGAAAGAAATATTGATCTAATAAAGAAAATATGCGTCAAAATGAAGTAAATATGCATCGAAACGAAGGAAATGTTTATCGTAATGAAAAAAATATGCATAAAAATGATGTAAATGTGCATAGAAACGAAGGAAATATGCATCAGAACGAAGTAAATATGCATCAAAATGAACTAAATAAGCATCAAAACGTAAGAAATGTTGATCGTAATGAAATAAATATGCATCTAAATGAAGTAAATATGCATCGAAACGAAAAAATTTTGATCGTAATGAAGTAAATAAGCATCAAAATTTAGCAAATATGCAGCAAAACGAATACATATTGATCTCAATGAATTAAATATGCATAAAAATGAAGTAAATATGCATCGAAATGAAGGAAATGTTGATCGTAATGAAGTAAATATGCATCAAGATGAAGTAAATGTGCATCAAAACGAAGGAAATATGCATCAAAACGAAGTAAATATGCATCAAAATGAAGTAAATATACATCTAAACGAAGGAAATGTTGATCGTAATGAATTAAATATGCATCAAAATAAAGTTAATATGCATCGAAACGAAGGAAATGTTGATCGCAATTAAGTGAATATGCATCAAAAAGAAGTAAATGTGCATCGAAACGAAAGAAATATGCATCAAAACGAAGTAAATATGCATCAAAATGAAGTAAATATTCATCAAAACGAAGGAAATGTTGATAGTAATGAAGTAAATATAGATAAAAATGAAGTAATTGTGCATCAAAACGAATTAAATATTCATCGAAATGAAGTAAAAATGCATTAAAAATCGATCTAATAAAGAAAATTTGTATCAAAATGAAGTAAATATGCATCAAAACGAAGGAAATGTTTATCGTAATGAAGAAAATATGCATCAAAATGAAGTAAATATGCAAATAAACGAAGGAAATATGCATCGGAACGAAGTAAATATGCATCAAAATGAAGTAAATATGCATCAAAACGAAGGAAATGTTGATCGTAATGTAGTAATTATACATCAAAATGAAGTAAATGTGCATCGAAATGAAGGAAATACGCATCGGAACGAAGTAAATATGCATACAAATGAAGTAAATATGCATCAAAATGAAATAAATGATGATCGTAATAAATTAAATATGCAACATAATGAAGTAGATATACATCGAAACGAAGGAAATGTTGATCTTAATGAAGTAAATATGCATCAAAATGAAGTAAATGTGCATAGAAATGAAGGAAATACGCATCAAAACGAAGTTAATATGCATCGAAATGAAGGAAATGTTGATCGTAATAAAGTAAATATGCATCGAAATGAAGTAAATGTTGATCGTAATGAAGTAAATATGCATCAAGATGAATTAAATGTGCATCGAAATGAAAGAAGTGATGATCGTAATGAAGTAAATATGCATCAAAATGAAGTAAATATACATCGGAACGAAGGAAATGTTGATCGCAATTAAGTAAATATGCATCAAAATGAAGTAAATGTGCATCGAAACGAAAGAAATATGCATCAAAACGAAGTAAATATGCATCAAAATAAAAAATATTCATCTAAACAAAGGAAATATTGATAGTAATGAAGTAAATATAGATAAAAAATGAAGTAATTGTGCATCAAAACGAATTAAATATTCATTGAAATGAAGTAAAAATGCATTAAAATGAAATATGTATGCAACTAAATGAAAGAAATATTGATCTAATAAAGAAAATATGCGTCAAAATGAAGTAAATATGCATCGAAACGAAGGAAATGTTTATCGTAATGAAGAAAATATGCATCAAAATGAAGTAAATGTGCATAGAAACGAAGGAAATATGAATCGGAACAAAGTAAATATGCATCAAAATGAAGTAAATATGCATGGAAACGAATGAAATGTTGATCGTAATGTAGTAATTGTACATCAAAATGAAGGAAATGTGCATCGAAATGAAGGAAATACCCATCGGAATGAAGTAAATATGCATACAAATGAAGTAAATATGCATCAAAACGAAATTAATATTGATCGTAATAAAGTAAATATGCATCAAAATGAAGTAGATATACATCGAAACGAAGGAAATGTTGATCTTAATGAAGTAAATATGCATCAAAATGAAGTAAATGTGCATAGAAACGAAGGTAATACGCATCAAAACGAAGTAAATATGCATCAAAATGAAGTTAATATGCATCGAAATGAAGGAAATGTTGATCGTAATAAAGTAAATATGCATAAAAATGAAGTAAATATGCATCGAAATGAAGAAAATGTTGATTGTAATGAAGTAAATATGCATCAAGATGAATTAAATATGCATTGAAATGAAAGAAGTGATGATCGTAATGAAGTAAATATGCATCAAAAACGAAGTAAATATGCAAAAAAACGTATTAAATTTTGATCTTAATGAAGTAAATATGCATCAAAATGAAGTAAATATGCATCGAAACGAAAGAAATGTTGATCGCAATTAAGTAAATATGCATCATAATGAAGTAAATGTGCATTGAAACGAAAGAAATATGCATCAAAACGAAGTAAATATGCATCAAAATGAAGTAAATATTCATCTAAACGAAGGAAATATTGATAGTAATGAAGTAAATATAGATAAAAAATGAAGTAATTGTGCATCAAAACGAATTAAATATTCATCGAAATGAAGTAAAAATGCATTAATATGAAATATGTATGCATCTAAACGAAAGAAATATCGATCTAATAAAGAAAATTTGCGTCAAAATGAAGTAAATATGCATCAAAACGAAGGAAATGTTTATCGTAATGAAGAAAATATGCATCAAAATGAAGTAAATGTGCATAAAAACGAAGGAAATATGCATCGGAACGAAGTAAATATGCATCAAAATGAAGTAAATATGCATCAAAACGAAGGAAATGTTGATCGTAATGTAGTAACTATACATCAAAATGAAGTAAATGTGCATCGAAATGAAGGAAATACGCATCGGAACGAAGTAAATATGCATACAAATGAAGTAAATATGCATCAAAATGAAATAAATGTTGATCGTAATAAAGTAAATATGCAACAACATGAAGTAGATATACATCGAAACGAAGGAAATGTTGATCTTAATGAAGTAAATATGCATCAAAATGAAGTAAATGTGCATAGAAACGAAGGAAATACGCATCAAAACGAAGTTAATATGCATTGAAATGAATGAAATGTTGATCGTAATAAAGTAAATATAGATAAAAAATGAAGTAATTGTGCATCAAAACGAATTAAATATTCAACGAAATGAAGTAAAAATGCATTAAAATGAAATATGTATGCATCTAAATGAAAGAAATATTGATCTAATAAAGAAAATATGCGTCAAAATGAAGTAAATGTGCATCGAAACGAAGGAAATGTTTATCGTAATGAAGAAAATATGCATCAAAATGAAGTAAATGTAGATAGAAACTAAGGAAATATGAATCGGAACAAAGTAAATATGCATCAAAATGAAGTAAATATGCATGGAAACGAATGAAATGTTGATCGTAATGTAGTAATTGTACATCAAAATGAAGGAAATGTGCATCGAAATGAAGGAAATACGCATCGGAATGAAGTAAATATGCATACAAATGAAGTAAATATGCATCAAAACGAAATTAATATTGATCGTAATAAAGTAAATATGCATCAAAATGAAGTAGATATACATCGAAACGAAGGAAATATTGATCTTAATGAAGTAAATATGCATCAAAATGAAGTAAATGTGCATAGAAACGAAGGTAATACGCATCAAAACGAAGTAAATATGCATCAAAATGAAGTTAATATGCATCGAAATGAAGGAAATGTTGATCGTAATAAAGTAAATATGCATAAAAATGAAGTAAATATGCATTGAAATGAAGGAAATGTTGATTGTAATGAAGTAAATATGCATCAAGATGAATTAAATATGCATTGAAATGAAAGAAGTGATGATCGTAATGAAGTAAATATGCATCGAAAACGAAGTAAATATGCAAAAAAAAACGTAGTAAATTTTGATCTTAATGAAGTACATATGGATCAAAATGAAGTAAATATGCATTGAAACGAAGAAAATGTTGATCGTAATTAAGTAAATGTGCATCAAAATGAAGTAAATGTGCATCGAAACGAAAGAAATATGCATCAAAACGAATTAAATATGCATCAAAATGAAGTAAATATTCATCTAAACGAATGAAATGTTGATAGTAATGAAGTAAATATACATAAAAAAAATGAAGTAAATGTGCATCAAAACGAATTAAATATTCATCGAAATGAAGTAAAAATGCTTTAAAATGAAATATGTATGCATCTAAATGAAAGAAATATTGATCTAATAAAGAAAATATGCATCTAAATGAAGTAAATATGCATAGAAACGAAGGAAATCTTTATTGTAATGAAGAAAATATGAATCAAAATGAAGTAAATGTGCATAGAAACGAAGGAAATATGCATCAGAACGAAGTAAATATGCATCAAAATGAAGTAAATAAGCATCAAAACTAATGAAATGTTGATCTTAATGAAATAAATATGCATCAAAATAAAGTAAATATGCATCGAAACGAAAAAATTTTGATCGTAATGAAGTAAATAAGCATCAAAATTTAGCAAATATGCATCAAAACGAAGGACATATTGATCTCAATGAAGTAAATATACATCAAAATGAAGTAAATATGCATCGAAATGAAGGAAATGTTCATCGTAATGAAGTAAATATGCATCAAAATTAAGTAAATGTGCATCAAAACGAAGGAAATATGCATCGAAACGAAGTAAATATGCGTCAAAATGAAGTAAATATACATCTAAACGAAAGAAATGTTGATCGTAATGAATTAAATATGCATCAAAATAAAGTTAATATGCATCGAAACGAAGGAAATATTGATATTAATGAAGTAAATATTTATCAAAATGTAGTAAATATGCATCGAAACGAAGGAAATATTGATCTTAATGAAGGAAATACTCATCAAAATGAAGTATATATGCATCAAAATGAGGAAATGTTGATCGTAATGAAGTAATTATACATCAAAATGAAGTAAATGTGCATCGAAATGAAGGAAATACGCATCGAAACGAAGTAAATATGCATCAAAATGAAGTAAATGTGCATCGAAATGAAAGAAATATGCATCGAAACAAAGTAAATATGCATCAAGATGAAGTTAATATTCATCTAAACGAATGAAATGTTGATAGTAATGAGGTAAATATATATAAAAAATGAAATAAACGTGCATCAAAACGAATTAAATATTCATTGAAATGAAGTAAAAATGCATTAAAATGAAATATGTATGCATCTAAATGAAAGAAATATTGATCTAATAAAGAAAATATGCGTCAAAATGAAGTAAATATGCATCGAAACGATGGAAATGTTTATCGTAATGAAAAAAATATGCATCAAAATTATGTAAATGTGCATAGAAACGAAGGAAATATGCATCAGAACGAAGTAAATATGCATCAAAATGAAGTAAATAAGCATCAAAACGTAAGAAATGTTGATCGTAATGAAATAAATATGCATCTAAATGAAGTAAATATGCATCGAAACGAATGAAATGTTGATCTTAATGAAATAAATATGCATCAAAATAAAGTAAATATGCATCGAAACGAAAAAATTTTGATCGTAATGAAGTAAATAAGCATCAAAATTTAGCAAATATGCATCAAAACGAAGGACATATTGATCTCAATGAAGTAAATATGCATCAAAATGAAGTAAATATGCATCGAAATGAAAGAAATGTTCATCGTAATGAAGTAAATATGCATCAAAATTAAGTAAATGTGCATCAAAACGAAGGAAATATGCATCGAAACGAAGTAAATATGCATCAAAATGAAGTAAATATACATCAAAACGAAGGAAATGTTGATCGTAATGAATTAAATATGCATCAAAATAAAGTTAATATGCATCGAAACGAAGGAAATATTGATATTAATGAAGTATTTATTTATCAAAATGTAGTAAATATGCATCGAAACGAAGGAAATGTTGATCTTAATGAATGAAATACGCATCAAAATGAAGTTAATATGCATCAAAATGAAGGAAATGTTGATCTTAATGAAGTAATTATACATCAAAATGAAGTAAATGTGCATCGAAATGAAGGAAATACGCATCGAAACGAAGTAAATATGCATCAAAATGAAGTAAAGATGCATCGAAACGAAGGAAATGTTGATCTTAAAGAAGGAAATATGCATCAAAATGAAGTAGATAAAAATCAAAACGAAGGAAATGTTGATCGTAATGAAGTAAATATGCATCAAAATGAAGTAAATGTGCATAGAAACGAAGGAAATGCGCATTAAAACGAAGTAAATATGTATCAAAATGAAGTAAATATGCATCGAAATGAAGGAAATGTTTATCGTAATAAAGTAAATATGCATAAAAATGAAGTAAATATGCACCGAAATGAAGGAAATGTTGATCGTAATGAAGTAAATATGCATCAAAATGAATTAAAAATGCATCGAAACAAAAGAAATGATGATCTTAATGAAGTAAATATGCATCAAAATGAAGTAAATGTGCATAGAAACGAAAGAAATGATGATCGTAATGAAGTAAATAAGCATCAAAATTTAGCAAATATTCATCAAAACGAAGGACATATTGATCTCAATGAAGTAAATATGCATCAAAATGAAGTAAATATGCATCGAAATGAAGGAAATGTTCATCGTAATGAAGTAAATATGCATCAAAATTAAGTAAATGTGCATCAAAACGAAGGAAATATGCATCGAAACGAAAGAAATGATGATCGTAATGAAGTAAATATGCATCAAAAATGAAGTAAATATGCAAAAGAACGTAGTAAATTTTGATCTTAATGAAGTAAATATGCATCAAAACGAAGTAAATATGCATCGAAATGAAGGAAATGTTGATCGTAATTAAGTAAATATGCATCAAAATGAAGTAAATGTGCATAGAAACGAAGGAAATACGCATCAAAACGAAGTAAATATGCATCAAAATGAAGTTAATATGCATCGAAATGAAGGAAATGTTGATCGTAATAAAAAAAATATGCATAAAAATGATGTAAATATGCATCGAAATGAAGGAAATGTTGATCGTATTGAAGTAAATATGCATCAAGATGAATTAAATATGCATCGAAACGAAAGAAGTGATGATCGTAATGAAGTAAATATGCATCGAAAATGAAGTAAATATGCAAAAAAACATAGTAAATTTTGATCTTAATGAAGTAAATATGCATCAAAATGAAGTAAATATGCATTGAAACGAAGAAAATGTTGATCGTAATTAAGTAAATGTGCATCAAAATGAAGTTAATGTGCATCGAAACGAAAGAAATATGCATCAAAACGAAGTAAATATGCATCAAAATGAAGTAAATATTCATCTAAACGAATGAAATGTTGATAGTAATGAAGTAAATATACATAAAAAAATGAAGTAAATGTGCATCAAAACGAATTAAATATTCATCGAAATGAAGTAAAAATGCTTTAAAATGAAATATGTATGCATTTAAATGAAAGAAATATTGATCTAATAAAGAAAATATGCGTCTAAATGAAGTAAATGCGCATAGAAACGAAGGAAATGTTTATCGTAATGAAAAAAATATGCATCAAAATGAAGTAAATGTGCATAGAAACGAAGGAAATATGCATCCGAACGAAGTAAATATGCAACAAAATAAAGTAAATATGCATCAAAACGAATGAAATGTTGATCTTAATGAAATAAATATGCATCAAAATGAAGTAAATACGCATCAAAATTTAGCATGCATCAAAACGAAGGACATATTGATCTCAATGAAGTAAATATGCATCAAAATATGAATCAAAATGAAGTAAATATGCAACAAAATGAAGTAAATATACATCAAAACGAAGGAAATGTTGATCGTAATGAATTAAATATGCATCAAAATAAAGTTAATATGCATCGAAACGAAGGAAATATTGATATTAATGAAGTAAATATTTATCAAAATGTAGTAAATATGCATCGAAACGAAGGAAAT